>JBBPDC010150990.1:0-21125 GCA_037974485.1 Hemigrammopetersius urotaenia | reverse complement strand
TGTATCTGGTATTATAGTGATTTTATGACAGATTATTTCTCTGGGACGCAAAATGTACCGATTTCACGGAATGACCCATATACAGGTAAAATATATATGAAAAGATGTATGTTATAAAAGATATATATATACTGTATATATATCCATAAACTGCAAAGAAAACAATAATTTACAGGTCATCGTAAATTATTACCAAGGAAATTCTCCATGTCCTCCAACATTTCCACACCGTTAGTGCAAGTCTCTGAGATGCATTGTTCTCCACAGCAATCAGACTGTGCTGAGCGTCTTCCCACCCGCTGCTAGAGCTGAATAGCTATGAGCTAATTATTTTTACAGGATGCTAAAGCAATCTATCGGCTTGCTGCGGCGTCTTGGTGAACTTTAAAGTCGCAAGTAAAAACCCCATAGGCGTCCCCGCCATGCCATTGGTGCCATGACTGGAGAAGTCACATGAAAACTGATATCCAGACACATGCACTTCGATATACACGGACACACAAGCCCATAGCAACCGAACGCTAAGAAGCGCTGTCCTCTGGGTGTCCAATGGGGAAGGAGAAACTAAGTAGGAGTTAATTCTCTGACCTCACGTAAGAAATTTGACTCCAGTTTATTTAATTTGGCCAAAAGGCCAAATGAATGGTGAATGGTATTCTATAAGCAATGGTAACATTCTAATATCGATTCCCTTGGCACCTTCGGTTGCATGGATTTGCATCCCTACATTTTAAGGGTTAAACGAAGATCACAGAGAGCAAGTGGGGAAGGGGGCGGCTGCCACATGGCGTTACCGTTTATGAGGTCAGTGCCATTCCCCTGCTTCTGGCCTCGCAGCTATTTTGGAGCAGCCTGACCTATTTCCTTCTGCCAGCCAGTGCTAGACCTCTGCCTGACACAGGGCCATCTCCAGGACAATCGGGCTGCACTGCCTCTTGACTGTAAATATCTGATGACAAGCCCAAAACAAGGACGTAGCTTGGGTCCAGCAAAGCCTGTAGCAGACCAGGACACTCTTATCTTTGCTGACGGCTGAAAATGTAAGTTTTTGACCAAAAATAATACATTAGCCCAAAAAGAGGTGTCAAAAACACAAATGATCATAAAATCTTGGATAATCAGTAAGAAATCATTCATAAAAATGTTCCACCAGTCAGTGCAGATGTGTTTAAACTGCAGCAGATCAACAGTGAAAATACTGTCAGTGTGGAAGTCTTTCACAGTTTGTATAAGAGACGTCACATAGAGATTCTCTGTCATCACTATAATCATTCAAGTATCAAGTGGGGGATTTTTCCACGACAGGTTTAAGACGTGAAAGCCGTTCATAATACAGCGGCAGGCGCCAAAAGAAACGTCTGCAGACAGTTTGCCAAAAGTGCAAGAATAACTAAAACAATAATGGAATTCGTGACTGTGGATGACCAAGCATTCTGTTGTTGGGAGGACATTTGATTTATTTGTGCTGACTAATATTTTTAGGAAGGTTTTTCTTTGCAGGCTGTTTTTATATATCGTCAGCTCCTTTGAGCCCATTGTGTAATGGATTTCGGATTCTCGGATGATCATTCTGGGCCATCCAGAGGGTCTTGACCGCACATTTCTTTTATGCTGCTTTTTCTGTTCATGCAAGTCCAAATTCGCAGGCGCTCTTATGACTCAGTGGCTTGTGCTATGGAGTAAATGTAAAAAAAACAACAAAAAGCACAGAAAAGAAAAATCCCTCCACATCATCCGGCTTGCTTCAAGCCCAGACAACCCCCCCCACTCTGACACACAAGCAGTAGAAACAACAGGGTGCGATGCGAGTCAAAGAGAAACGCTAACAGTTTAGCAGGGGATGTGAGCGCCTCTCAGAAAAGCCAAGCACTGGATCACGCAAGACAACAGCGAGGCAGTGTGATTTCCACAGAACAGCATGAAAACACGCTCAGGCAGCCTCTAAACCCAATGCCCCAGTCGACAGCAAAACAAACCGTATCTTAATCCTCCCTCTCCCAGTGCAAATTCCACTTTTGGAGCTGCTGGAAAGCTGCGGGCTTCGTCTAAAAGCGCCAGGAATATCTGACTCATCCACCTGACTGTAATCTGCAGTGCCGCACAGCCACAAATACACTCGGAAAAACAAATATGCGCTACTTACAGTACCACTCGTCCACCCATGCGAAGGCCTGCCGGTGGCCCACCAACAGCACGTCTCTGACAACCTGAAGAAACGGAAAGAAAAGAACGTTCAAACTGTCTTTCTAATGTTGATTCTGTCTACATACACACATCTTATATGTACACTGTCTGTCAAAGCCATGGCAACGTTTCAATCCATAAGTGTTTTAATATAAAAGTCAAGTCAAGTTGTCATTTTGACTATATACACACAGCACACAGTGAAATGGCCTCAAACTACAGGTTTGAGACCAGAACACAGCAGCAGAAGCTACAAGAAATGCTGATCTGCAGACCGTTTGCCAAAAGTGTAAGAATATGTGAATATGTGACAATAAAATCCTACTTGACATTTATATTAAAATTCTTTTAAAATTGAAACGTTGCCATGGCAACAGTGTACATATTAGATGTGCGTATGTAGACAGAATCAACATTAAGAAACATACAAATGCATTTACTAATTGGCCACAGCATACAGTATAAAACAGAAGGTGGTTTATATCTTGAAGAAACACCTTCCAAAAGCCCTACCTTATCAACGATGGAGCCAAGTTAGGTGATATTTGTTCTCTATGCTTTATGTGGGAGGTAAACAAAACCTGGGTGATGTGAAGATGGTGTAGTTTATGAGCTGGCTGGTGATTTATTGTCGAAGTTTTTAAGCACAAACAAAGCAGTTCTAACTGTACATTCAGCTTCACGATTATTGGCAAAGTGACTATATAAAGGACGGTAAATAATTGCTAGCACAAACATCAAACCATGAATTTAAGTGTTTTTAATATTTCTATCCTTATGTCTCTTGAGTGCTCATCTATAATTTTCTACAGGGTACAAATATGAGGCGACACAATCAACATAGGAAAGAAAACACAAACAAAATGAGACAACAGCGTACTGACCTTCATAAATCATGCAATGAAAACTAAATGGTTTGAAACAAGCAGAGCTGTCATGAAGCTGCCTGGAAGTGAACTGTACCTCTAGGCATAGTGACGATTTTTAGCTCCAAATATTTAAAACTACAATAAAACTCAGAGCCAAAAAACAGAAGAACCTGGAGTTCACAAGAAGCTACTGGAGCATTTGTGGTTCTAGACGGGGGCCAGCGTGGGCCAGGGCCCCTGCAGAATTGCCCCTGTTATTGCCCTTGCACTGAACAGACAATGATTTAAAAACGAATTTCTTATCGTGACATGCGCTGCTCGAAGAACGGAACTAACGCTCCGTGTGTTCTAGACGGACTGCTTAAAGCACCACACACACGCTGTTATCTAGAACCTGAAACAGAATGAAGTGTAAAAGCGAACAGCTGCAGCCCTAAATGCCAAGAGGGTAAAAACGTAGAAAATATATGAAAACCTAAATATAAAATAAAATACATACAATAAAATGGACCTGTTTTGCTGTTATATGGCCCCCCTAAAACACACTGGCCCCACCCCGGCCCCCTGGTAATTCTGGTCCAGAACCGTCATTGTACTGGAGTTTTGACTGTAACCAGGATCTTTGGTCAAAGTATAAAAATGAGGAAAAGTATAAAAACACCGCTGTAATCAACACTCTCCTCTCTCCATGGATAGTAAAACACTAATAGAAGTTCGTCAAAGGTCATTAAGTTCTGTAAACCCTGCCTCGCTTCTCTTATTCTGATGTTTTGTCATTTCCTTTAAAATGACGCTTTATTTGGAAATGAGGAGAAATATTGTCAGCGGTTCTTAAAAACAAAGGCAATGCTGATCGGCTCAATACTTCAAAAGCGAACATGTTTTCAATTTATTCTACAAAATTGAAAGAATCTTTCTGATTACTTAGGCAAGGCCCACTCTTTGAAATATAAAGGGGCTTTGATTTTGATGAACATTAAGCTAATTATACCCAAATACCCAAATTCCAAACATGCAGAACAAAACGCTGCACAACATCTGTACATGTTTTTCGCCTCACTTGCCCCCGAGTCCAGAAGCTAATCTCATTCTCTTCCTCTTTCTCAACCCGAGTCAACTGACAGGACAAAACATTTAGCTTGACATTATGGAGCTGCCGCGTCTGCCAGCCTTCAAAGAACTGATCAAAATGCTCTGGGTGACAGAGGAACCATGAGGCGATTCTCGAGGGTCAGTGGCTCTCAAAGTTTCAAACAAGCCGACCTGCTTCAAGCAGTTCATCCCAAAGCCTCTGTATTTGAAGAACTCTCCCGCCGTTTCAAAGGCAGAATTTAAATGCTCTGAACGCAGCCAGTGCCCAAAAAATAAAGAAATAATAAAAATCGAACAGGCGTTCATCAATCGCCCAGCTGTTCGGACGCTCTGGAGCCTGTATAGGAATGGCATCTTTACCTTTGCCACCCAGCTGGTGCACGGCGGTCTGTCAGCGATGGCACTCTGAGACCCTGACACTCATAAATACGATGTGCCAACCTGCAAAAATGGTGACGTGAAAGGAAGTAGGCTCTGGGGAAGCATTTAACTCACTCAGAGCTCGCGAGCATACACAGATTAGACAGCTGGCTCTTTATGCAGCTGTGTGATGCTGGGGGGTATGTTTTGAAACTCATTACCTTTTGGATAACAGTTGTAATAAACATACCTATATTTCATAAGTATATCATTTCAAGCTTTGACACAGTTCCTTGGGAGCCCCTCGTTGGTGGCAGCCCCCTTGCTTCAGTTGGTGAAAGGGTTTCACACTGTGTGGTGTGTTTCCATGTGACTATAAGGGGCCACTTTACCCAGTCATTTATGGTTAAGGGCGACTGAAAAAGGGTGGAGCAAACCGCTCCCGTCTGAAAATGGGTGAGTGGGAAAAGCTTAGCCGCATTCATGCGCTATTTTTAATTAAACTGTGACAATCACCTTTTTTTTTTATAACTTGTTCTGAGCTTTAGTGTCTTGAAGTCAGTTTATCAGTCTGGTCTATCATTTGCTCTGCAAGACTGATTTGTTTCTCCACGTTTGTCCCTTTTCCGCCACCATAGTCGTGATGCCGGGACTCTCTCTCCACTACACACTTTTGAGGCGACTCACCCCTCTGCTCTCTCCCCATGCATTAAGATGGTGCCTCGAATGGAATTTTCAACTGATCAGAAACTGTATACAGACACACAATACCATAGATATTAAAATTTTTGCATTAGAATTTTGCTTGAGACCTCACACAGTCTCCAACTACCTATTTGCCTTCTCAGTATAACGGCTAGAAACTGTTTTATTGTTTATTAGCAAGTTTTTCTGCCCTGTAGAAACCTGGGAGGTAATTTTTGTGCCATATGTTCACGCTTTCCTCACAAACCACACCAACAATGGTCAGAAATCTATGAAAACTAACAAACAACAAAGAAGACAAACAACTTTTTTAAACAATGCACATTTCACATGAACGTACCTTCTGGACATACTGCTCCACTCTGCTCTGCAGGCCAAAGACCTCGAACTGGACTCGAACCAGTTTGTACGAGCACATGACCGGCTTGCTATTTTTCCTCCAGCCCACCTCAAGGGGACCTCTTCCTGTCTTCATGGACGAAAAGTGCTTTAAATCCTGAAGGACAAGGGTAAGCAGGAGATGTTTGAACTATCTGCTCTTACGGAGCACAAGTGCGAGAAGAATTTAAGAGGGGAATAGTCTTTAAACTCTGCTCGGCTGCATTAACCATGAAAATTTAGAATGAATCTTTGAACAGTATTTAGTTAAAAAGCTCACATTCCACACTTTCAGCTGTTTTATTTTCCTTATTCCCAGAACTTAATTACATTAATAACGACAACCTATTTACCAAGAACAGTCCTAGTTCATTTTAAGAGCTCATTTATGTGACCATCTTCCAACATTTTTGCTGTGAGTACTGTGACTGATATGCAAATTACCTCCATTCTGATTGGCTGCCTTGTGCATGAATGGATGGGGCTGCAGGTGCTTCTACATTACAAATCAGTGAATCTAATGTCAGTGGATTCATATTGGGCTTCAGTTTTATCTGCAGACTGTGTGAGCTGAGGAGTGGAGGAGTTTACAAACTAAACAAACTCAAAACAAACCCATTTTTGTGGCGCCGCTGTTTTGCTTGTGCATTTTGTCCATTCCAATTCGTTCGCAAGCTTCAAAAATATGAGATATCCAGTATTGAGACTTTACACGCGTCAGGCGGGTTAACTGCACTTCCAACCTGCGAGGCACCAAATTCTTTACTGACACGAGGGCCATCATGTGAGTGAGTGATCCTTCAACATGATTCACAGCCATCTTAAACATGACTGACTTCCTGGAGCTCTTTAAAACACATTTACACTGACGGGTTTGGAACAGACCTCCCCAGAAGTCAATAATTCACCCAGACCTTGGTGGTCCATTATGATCTAGACTTTGAAATGTTTGCGTCAGTGAAGAGGATGTTTTGCTGCCTTTGTGTGTCTCCAGAATCAGTATAAATATGAATAAGCAACATCAAACTTGCCAATACAGTGATTAAACTTTCATACTAGAGCTTCTACACGCTCCACGTTTGTTGCTCTTTCTCTCGCTGCTGCTTGGCCGCTCTCCAGACCCCCTCCCTTTGCAGGTTTGTTCATTTTTGTTGTTTTATGGGAATTTAAATTACTTTAACTTTGGTTCTACGAGACACAGGACCACCAAACAAAGCTCAGCATGACGTCTGACACCTCAAGCTCCAATAAGGAGCTGTTATTCTGTTTGATGATAATTTACCATTTGTTCGGCTGCTCACCATCTAAGGGTTAAAAGGATGTAAAGGCACATCCCACCGCAAGTAAATGTAAAACTGAGTGAAACCATCTTCATATAATAATAATAATTCACCCAGACCATGGTGGTCCATTATGATCTAGACTTTGAAGTGTTTGCGTCGGTGAAGAGGATGTTCTGCTGCCTCCGCGTGTCTCCAGAATCAGTATAAATATGAGTTAGCCACATCAAAGTTGTAAATACAGGCATAAAACTTTCAAAATAGAGTTTCTGATTTGATACTGACATCAGGGCAGAGGGACGGATGGTCATCGATCATTCTTTGCTGTTATAAAACTAACTTGTAGAAGTCACTGATCAGGCCATATGTATCCATATGTTAGACAACATGCAGTTTTAAAATCAATAAGATTATCTAATTAAGATTATTGGTGTATTCACCAAGTAAAGCTCCGTAGTACATCCTCTATGATCTGGATTTTTTTGGTAATTAGAGCAAGTGAATGCAGGATATAACTCAGCATATTTGATTTGAGTATGATGAATTTTCAGCAATAAACACATGAAATTGCACTTTTTCAAATGTAATTCAGTTTCTCGATTTCTACACCTGTGACTCAGTTTGGCCAGTCAGATCAGATTTCATGTATTCCTGTGTCACTTGGGGTTTAGTTTTCTCAACGAATGAACATGTCACAAGAACATATTATAGGTCAAATATGTAGAGTCCAAGTTTTTAATACACATTTACATATTTTTACCGTTTTAAAAGGCCTCTTAGTAACGAGGTCTTTACTGACCAGGTCATCCTACTTTAATGTCACATTTTGTTCATGTTCTAAAGGCTAAAAAGAGCACTATTATTGTGAAATATACACACTTCGTTTCTTCCCGAGCACATTTAAAAATGCCATTCAGAAACAGATCTGATTTGCCCCGCAGTGTGAACGAGGCCTGAGGCCTCATGAGCCAGTTAAAACACCTCTGTGGCTTTATAGTGCTTCTCAGGGACGTCGTCATAAGCAATGTCTATGAAGTCCACTTCTACTTCATACTTCTCCTTCTCCACGCTGAAGACCTACAGGGTCGAAGTGATAAAAGGCAATCATTCATGACCTTCCACAAAAAACATTTTACAGGATACTGAGGCATCGGTTGCAAACACAGGGTCTTTCCACTCACATTTTCATTTGTTCCACAGTTGTCCTCATATTTGGTCTCAATGTGGACCAAAAACTTGGGCAGGAATGAACACTATGGGATGGAAAAGAACTGTCAGTTTGAATAAAACTGTGTCACACATAACATATTGGACACAAGCAATAAAAGCAGTAGAAGTTTGTGTATGAAAAATAGTCTCCTTCAATCTTGGCTTGTACTGTTTTCATAACAGCCATTGTTGTGTGTTACTGTAACTATAAGTTAGTGTACAGCACTGTAGGGGTGGATGGGTGGGTATACTGTACAGAATGAACCCACGGAACCCAGAGTGCATTAGTAAAATCTGATTTCAACAAATATAAATGGTGTTAAACCAGTTTTTGTTCTCCTACATGCTCTTGGCGCGCCGCGACTCGGCCGCTCTCTGGCCCCCCTTTCAGTTTTCCCAGAACTAAAAGAAATTCGTTCATTTTTGTTCTTTATGGGCATTTGCATGCGAACCTGTTTTTAAACCCCCAGTAGTAGTTATTATTATTATAATTACATGTTTTTTAAATGACAACGACTTTGTTGTGCTGCTCACAATTTAATGCTTAAAAGGATGTGAAGGCACATCCCACCACAAGTCAATGTAAAACTGAATAAAACCATCTTTAACATTTCAATAACATTTTTATCCATTCATGTCAAACATTCCAAAAGGGTGAGAGAAGAATGGCGGTTAAAACGAAGCCTTAAACCAACGCCAACTGACACAAAAAGTGTTTTTACTCTCAAATAAACTGCTTCAGTGCACATTTGTGCACAAGAGCCATAGAGTAGCCAACTGCTCCGCAGCCAGTGTTATTGCCTTTATTTAGAATAAAGCATTCTATTATTGTGTTGTGTTCATCGGCGACTGTAGTGCAGAAATGATCAGCGTTTAAAATACCAAACGCAGCATCTCACTATTTATAGGTTACAGAGTGCAATCATGTTTACTGTTGTTGAGGTCAATTGAATCTGTATTTTATAATGCACTTTTCTCAGAAGCAGAAGTATGAGATGAAATGTGATACTGTCAGTACTTAGAGAGCACCTACCATGTTTCATTACAAACAGAGCATAATTAAGCACGCTTAATTAGATTGAGTGCAACACAGTGTGAAATGCTGAATCAAAACCATTCACGTTTTATATTCGTTTTCTAGGCTGGCATAAGCCACATGCATACATATACAATACACCTGAGACAATTCTGACTTGATTTTACAAGCTAATGTTAGAATATATACAAAGAATATTAACACAGTCTTGATTTTATTTATGTCAGTGTGCTCCCAGACTTCCTCTCAGACTCAACCCAGTATTATATTGTGGCTCTCACCAAACACCTCAAATACCTGCTTCGGCTCATTTGATACTTAGATGAAATCAGGAGCTGCTGATGGAGTTCCACAAATGCCGGCGGCACCTGGAACTGAACCTGTGCTCTTGTAACCAGCTCACAAAAACGTCGAGTAGTTTTTACAAGCGAAACTCATTTTGATATTCCTTATTGCTTCCTTGTTGACTTGCATTATTCCGAGTTTACCTTTTGTATCCGTGTGTGTATTTGTGTGTATATAGCCACCATGCTACGGCTATACTGTAGAGTTCAATGGCACCGTCTGCAGCTTAATCCTTCTCCTGTAAACACAGGCTCTGTGTGCACATTGCCCTGGAGGCTTTGGAGAAAAGGGTACATGATTGGCAGGACAATAAAGGTGTCCTTCATCTTTCCTTCATTCCACAGCCCTGAACCGTTCTCATTCATTTAAACGTTCTATTTTGGCCCATTGGAACGTAATCAAAGTCAGGCTGGAATAAAATGCCAGGTGTCCACCTTAATTACAGGCTGCTTATTTAGTCCGCATCATTTTTTTCGTCTGGTTTTATGCCATTTTATACCACAATCTTGACTGTACAAGAGTGATATGTGTGATGAACCAAATGACCAATAGGTGGATTGTCCTAATCGTTTTTAAATCAAAATCTTCACACTGACATCTAGATAAGATACGACTTTAGGATAGAATTAAGTGACCTATAGTTCATCTACAACAGCATACAAGTTTTATACAAGAACAATATTTGAATATGAAATTGGTCATGTGCGCAGAACAAACAGTCCTGTGTGTTTTCTTAATGCATTTTATTACTAGATATCCATCAATACAGTGAATTTTAACGACTTTTAATTTGAATTAAAACATGAACACTTTACATGTTTACTAAAGTGTATATTTACATTTAAAAGGCACTTACTGTATATTCTTGATGAGACCACGGCAGTGTCGGATGCACAAAATGAAAGAGAAGACAATGGACTCGTTAAAATTTCGGTTAAATTATATAAACGGTTGTTGAACAGGATGTTTGTAGTCGCCTCCATAATTATCATCATATTATCACCTTGATAAGTTGCAAAAAAAGCAGTGAAAAGAATTAGTCTGTGGTTAATTAGCTCGGCCTCAGACTGAAATAAAACTTTAGAAGGAATAACTTTAGTCATAAACGTGATAATAACGATCATCCTATAATGTTTAAAAGGACTACTGGAGGGAAATCAGACCCAAAATGTTGCAGATCCTCCACCATCATAGTGGAGATAAGCCCCTTTTCTATGTCCATTCTTCTTTTTAACCCAAACATGAAGGTGGAGTCTAGTTGAACACACCATCTTCTGCAAATCTACAACCATAGACCTTAACCTGTGCATGAGCTGCATAAAAACGGGTATTTTTTAGGCATTTAGCTAAAATTACCTGATCTTTTCAATTTGTATTTTCTCTAATCTTCTCCATGGTGATGAAATTTGTGTCACCACAGTTTTTGTCACGGGGGCCGGGTCTAACCGGCTCCCGTGATTTACCTCGGGGCAAGGACCAAGCTGGAAAGCAGGTATCCATGCTGTGGTTGACTTTTATACAAAACAAAACAAAACAGAAACAAAACCCGGCTCAAAGGCCGCTACAGACAGGAACATGAACGTGATACTGACTAGACAAAACAAGACTAAATGAGACGTAATGAGGCGATGGACAGATAACGTGCACTAAAACAAACAGAACTTAAATACTGACGGTAATCAGAGAACAAAACACAAACAGGTGAAAACAGGAAACAAGGAGGAAAACAGAACAGAATATCAAAATAAAAGACTCAAAAACAACAGAAAAGCAGTGGCCCCTACTGGCCACTGACCGAACCGTGACAGTTTTGTACCCCAGTGAAACAGGAACCTTTTGATGGTGGCTTAACAATTTTTGAACACACAAGTGGACTTTACTGTTACTATTTCTTTAATTAACTTCATTAATCTGTACTATCATCAAGCAAGTGTAGTATTACATTGGGTCACAAAGCCGTCAGGATGTCAACACTGGAAACTTATCTCTGGGATAAGTGGAAATGTAAACCAGCCATGAACCCATCACCCATTTTCAGTTAGGAATTTGGAGTCTACTCTTCTAAACTTACAGCACTCAAAGAATTCGGGTTTCTTCTCCCCACCTCAGAGAATATATTCTTCTCACCTATTTTTCTTTTTGCCCAGTTTATTAGTGTTGTCACGGTCGTGCCGCCCTCTCCCCGTAGATTCCGCTCCCCGTCCCCTGAGTATTAGTTTTCCTGTTTGTTTTATCCTAGTGTCTTTCCTCCCTTCTCCCCTTTAGAGTCTCCCAGTACTGTTTGTATCGCGCCCCGTTTTGATTTGTTACACCTGTCTCCCGCTTTGATTTGCCTCACCTGTTTCCGAACCCGCGCACTATTTATAGCCCAGCCCGACCCTGAATCTGCATGCCGGTATTGGCTCTCTTTTGCGTGTGTGTGTGTTGCTTCCCCAGTCTGATTTTTGATTCATGTGGTTCTTACCTTTAAATGTCCGTTCTTTTGTGTTGCAGGCTCGTGCTGGCGATTCCTGAGTTTGATGTGGCCCTGATGTGGTCTGCTTTGTGTTCACGTTCTGATTGCTGTTAGCAGCTTGGTTTATGTTTTATGTTCCCCAGATCTTTCCCTTATTAAATTTGGCTTTTCATTCACATAGTTTGGCGTCCTCCCCTTTCCTCCGACACACCCACCTCAAAAGTGTTTTAATGAAAGATCACTGGCTTAACAGTAGTAGCCAATTTTTGCTGAGCTGGAACTTTAGTGTAATGCAATGCAAAGAGTCAAAAATAGAAAGAGAGCGACAGTTAAAAACTGTCTATCACATCTCTTTGGTTCACTTTCTGAGGGCAAATTATAGACGATTTCACTGCAACATGGAACGCAACGTTAAGAGGAAGTGTTTGGTTTCCCTCATATTTTAAGAGTTAGACTGCGCTAGGTTTAACGATATTTAACAGGGGTCCCAAAAATTATGGAGCCGATTGCATTTGTGTAATATTGCAATGGAACCCTGCATGACTTACCTGTGACAGTGTACGGGTAGTAATTCCGGGCGTTTTCTGTGATGTAGAAAATTCGTGGGACGAAAGAACGGGCCCAGCTTGGAAGCTTACTGTACAAAAGCAGAACATAAGATCAGATAAGATAACCCTTTATTAGTGAGAAATATCACATGAGGTATTATATGGTGTTTATGGTGTTAAGAAAATCTAAAAGACTTCAAACAATAAAGAACAATGGTGTTATACATTAAACATCAATATTAGAGCAGGAGAAACGAGAGCGTGTTTAGTATCACTTCCCACCTAGCGCTTCCTGAAAGCTACACCACAGCAGGTGATCTCCCCGAGCCAGTGTGTGTCCCTGGCACGGAATCCGCTACACAAACACATCGATGCAACACGATGCTTATTGAGACGTTGGTACGTTTATAGAGCATATGGTGGGAAAGTTGGAGCAGAGGAACCTGAATAAAACAATCTGGTCCTGCATAAGCAGACAGCAAAAAAAAAAACCCTGTCTACCACAGGAAACCTCTGATTTTGTTATTCTAGCTCCAGGCAAGACACAAAAGGCTCATTGTCAGCAGCAAAGTTCTGCGGCGGCAAAGGGGAAATCCTATTACGCTCCTCGCAGTGTCCGACTCGACCCCTCCTGGCCAATCTGTTGGATGATAAGGAATGACAGCACCACCAACAGCACAATCTCATTCCACAGAACAGCCCTGAACAAGCAAAACAACTACTACTGATCGACTCAACTTATCTCCAATTAGCAGTCAGGCTAAACCCAGGCAGGGGACCTATGAACCTGTCCCCAATTAGTGCAGACCCATGGACGCCGAGTGCACCTTCAATACAGCTGTTTAGAAATCCAGCTGCGAGGCCTGCTATGGATAAAATACCGCAATTACGTCATCCCAAATACTGCAATTACGTGAAACCTTGAATCAACCGGGTTAACAATAGAAGAGAGTAATATGAACATAACTATTATTCGGAAGAATTACGTCTATAATTGTTTTCCATTGTATGGTGTCGGCTGAAGTCTCTGCAGTTAGTGCTCCCTAATGGGGCGACACCCCTAGAAACTGTTTTGACGTTATCATCAATGTGACAAACACACTGGATGTGCATCTTCACTGTACCTTTCCCAATAAAAGATAAGTTAGCTGAATAAAATAATAAATTTTCATACTTATTTGCTAACCCCTTGTCATCTACATTACTGTATTTGAACATGAGGCTACAATGAAGGCTTCAGTAGCAACATACGGTGCTACATGTTGCTTCTATTGGACATATTTTGAATTGCTGTAGCAAACACTGAAAATCGTAGTGTAATTTTTTTAAGGATGATGTTTAGCAACATTTGCAAGTACTCCAGGTGCCACCGGCATTTGTGGGCCATCCCTAATGCTGCAACCCATTCAAAAGGTATTTCTAAATTAGTAAAATAATGGCTCAAAAGTCCATATACAAAAAACAACACGTATAAACGTATCAGATACTGAACTACTAAAGTATCTGAATAAACAGAAAATTGCGTTTTCTTAGTACAGTAACCCCTCAGATTTTTTTCCGAGAACTAAACTGCATTACCGCCACCAGTCTAGCTGTGGCGGTAATACGCTGAAAAGTTGTCAACCGCCGTAAAAGAAGAAGAAGAAGAAGCCCCCCCAACACACAATTTTTCAACAGTTCTCAGTTTATTTAGTATTAGTAAACTGTGCCCCGTCTAAACCTGTGGGTATAGAGAGTTATTGCAACGTTTCTTTTGTGTTTTTGCTCGCCACACACTGCTAATGCTAACGTTTTTTTTAAGCAATAAAGTTTTCTGATTCTGATTATTTATTTACCTTTATATTTTCTTCAAGGGTAATGCATGTAACATGAAATTAACACAACGACACGGTTTTTCACTATACGTGTATGGACATTTACTAAGTGTTTTAGACCATTCTTCTCTTTTATGACACAAAATTGCTCTAAAATAAAATAACCCTGCAAAACCAGGTGTGTGACTACATGTCTGGAAGAATTTCAAGGCAAAAATGTGATCGGTAACCAATCAATAAGGATGAAATGTGAGTACGAAGTTGGTTTCCTCACAACTAAATCTATAAAAAACAATGTGAACTGAAAAAAGACTCAAATCCGAGCAAGTGGAATCTAGTTACTACCCACCGCTGTACACGACATACGTCTGGGGTCGCTGAGCATGATGTAGAGGCCTTGTTCAATATGCAGGCTTGGGCGAGAGCTGCCACTGACCCAATTCTAAAATCTAATTTCATTTGTTTCACAGTTTCAGTGCCAGTCCAAGGATCTGGCAGCAATGAGTCACGAACGCAGTGACTGCTCCAGTGATTTTTCGCCCGGCAATGAAAAACGACATGCCGCTGACCTTAAATAACCTAAATTTCCCAGGGAAATAATAAAACAAAAAAACCCAAAGCACAGAAAATACAAAAAAAAATAAAAATACAAAAAAAGCCTGCGCCGAAGCCCTGAAACCAGAACCAGGATCCAGGCGAGCTGCTGCGAATACATATTTTATAAGTCACAACTCATTCACTGCCTGCGAGATTAAAATATCTCATTGTGTCTGTCAGTCTCTGCTAAGTAATGCCTCTCCTTCCTCGCTGCAGAGGGAGGCGGCAGCCGGTTATTAACAGTACAGTTCGTTACACACTGTACGCTCGCGTGGAAGAGGCCCGGGTAAAAATAGCCCCGCGCTGAGATTCGGTTCGGATGCTTTCATAGCTCATGAACGTAACTAAAACAAAATGTCCGAGGAGGTTGCCTAGCAACAGAGACATCACGATTCAAACTTTGCTACTTGCAGAAAGAAGTTGAGTAGGTGGAGTAAGAAAAAAAAGAAAGAAATCAGCTTGTACTCAGATTGTGAGCATACATGGGAACCGATGTCTCCGTTTTTTTTTTTTTGTAAGTACGCATACAAAACCGTACTGTATCTGTGGAAATGAAGCCCTTTTTTATGCGCAATTATTGAGGCAATTGCTGTGAAAACTGTCAGTGTCCTTGGCTAATGGCTGCGATTCTTTTAGGAGGTCTAATTGCTGTGACTGCAGCATTAAATGGATTTAGTGCCCCATAGGAACGGATGAACTTTCTTTTGTTCCGCGGTTTGAAAAGAAGAAACAGGCCTCGGATTAGCTGACTAACTAAAGGCCGTCCCTATAACCTTACGTCTAACATCATTTCATCTTTGTCATGTACATAATATGAGCTGCCCTTTAATGTAGTTATTAATGATAAGATTCTTTGTAAATAAAAAAAACATGTTTTACTTTTATAACACTTTTCCTCTCAAAATCCCACACATAGTGGAATAAAGGAAAATGCACATCATGTAGAAAAACAAGAAAATTTACATCATGCGCAAGGAGTGGAGAACAAGGGCACATTATATGGCCAAAAGGGTCCAGACAGCCATTCTGACTGGTTCAGATACTTTAAGGTGCACCCATAGCACGCCATCATATAAAGGACTGATGTCCAGCAAATACGTTTAAGCATTCATTTTTAAAGTACAGTTAAAACGTTTCTCCTTTCCATTTTAATGTAGTCGCTATTTGCCACCCTGCACGAAGCTATGTTGCACAAAACCTTGTCCCATGAGAGCAAAACTAGTTCTGTGCAAAGCAACAATATATTATTGTAGTTTAAGAAATGATCATGGTACGCACTAGGCCACACTACATAAAGGCTCAAATATAATATCAATAACATGGGTACAAATGTTTCATGTATGTAAGTGTTGACGATATCTTCATATGCTCAGCGTAGCTAACTGAACACTGCCAAAGCTGGAATTTGGCGCCTCTTCTCCTTGCTAATATATTTTGAAATATTATTTTGAAATACTCGCATGGTGTCACAACATTAATATTCAGATTAGTGTGCGTGTGTTCAGATTGTTGGTCAGTTAAGCAGGTATTGGTTGTCTAAGAAATCATTTTTTGTGGTCGAGCCGCCTCTGGGATGTCTGGGGAGAGAGAGCAGATGGTCGAGTTGCCTTCAAAGTGTGTGTTGGAGAAAGAGTCTGTGATGTCACAGCAAAGGTGGATGGGCAGGGACAAAACACAATGAAACGAAAACCCAGAGAAACAAACAGAACAAAACACAGAAGACTTCAAGACACTAAAATGAAAGTCAATTCTGCAAAAAGACATTCAGATGCCCTTAACCAAAAATGGCTTGGTAGGGGGCAGGGGTTCATGTCTCCTCCGAGGTTCAGAGGTAAAACGTTATGCTGGATAAAGAGAATCAGGACAGGAACTGGTTTGAATCCACCAGTTGTTTTTTTTTGCACAAATATTATTTTGACAAAAATGTTTAGTTGTCCCAAACACTGGTTTAATAGCAACCACACAACCTCACCTCACTTTCTCTAGTTTTTTTTCCTGTTCACCAACGGAATAAATAGAAACTAACAACGGGGAAGTCGATGAAGTACAAGCAGTACTATTTGTTTCGGCAAAAGATCAATTTAATTGGGAATTTCCTATGAACGCGAGAAACGTGAAGGTGAACCGGACATCACTAACATGTTAGCTGGGTTACGGTTTCATCACATGGTGAAACAATGCTGATTAGGTACAGCACAGTTCCTGTATAGCTGTGGAAAAGAGACCATAGTGTAATTATTTCTCTGTGAGAGTTTAGGTGCCATGATACTGTACAATACCTTGCTAGGTGCAGCCGTTTCTCAGTGATATGGCCTTGGCCGTACTTGGGGTCGCAGTGAGGTTCATTCCGCAGCACCTCCACTCCCTCGCCGGTGTTGCTCTCCAGATGACTGTGTTTACTGATCGTGTACAGCTGGCCGATTCTGTACTAAGAATATCAGACACATACACTCTGAATCAAAATGTGTTGCTGTGTCTTACCAGCTCTTGAAACATTTCATTTAAGGCATTTATCAGACGCTTTATCCAAAGCGACTTCCATTCCCTAACTACAGGGGGCAGTGTCTCCCTGGTGCAACTTGGGGTTAAGGGTCTTGCTCAGGAACCCAGTGGTGGTGCTGAAGGCCACCACCACCCTATTTGAGTTGTTATAGTCTTTCTCTACATGAGTACGGGATCCTGCTAAATGTGTCATATTTATTTCCGTCAAATGCTGTTTTGCATCTTTTGCACATGTATCTTCTCCTCTGCATTTTTGCACACGACTGCTGGAGTACAGTAGCTGTCAAAATACTGTCATTCAGGCTGCAGCTACTGTTGATTGCATTAAATTCTGTCTTGTCCAGTTGTACTCTTGTGGTTTTATTGCACTTGTGGTCTTGCGGTGTTCTCTTGTGTTGAACCATGGTCCTGGAGGAACGTTGGTTCGTTTCACTGTGTACTGTGTGTCTATGTTTGAAACGACAATGAAAAAACCTACTAGACTACTTGACTTGACTTGACAAAGTGGAGCCAAATGTGCACTGCTAAAATGAAAGCAATAATCTGCACAAATATTTACTCACCTCAGAAGTAGCTGATCAGCATAATTTGGAGCTCAAATATTGCTTCTAGACTTTAGCACAGAAGCCAAAAAGCTAACAATCACTACAAGACAATAGTCACCCGAATCCTTTCAGTGATTCTAATCCCTAAAACTTGCCTTAACCCGCGTACCTTCCTCATAAAGGTCTTGATGTGATTAAGGCCACACTGATAACACTGGGTAACTGTTTCATTGCAATTTTTAATGTTTCTTATACAAGTTTTGAAGTGAGTCAGTGGTTCTAGAGATAAATTAAATTCTATTTCCAACTAATTCTTTTTTCATTATAAGGTTGTTGTAATACTACTATTATTTTCAGTTTAGTCTCACTGATGCGTAAGTCTCATGCTCAATGAGTCAGCACCCCTGTTATCTACATGTAGAACAAACAAACAACATATTAATATGCAAAAAGATATAAGTAGAACAAAAGACGTTTGGTTGACGTTTCTAACTAAACCCTTGAAGCTACACATGAAAATAAACGTTACCACCAAAATCAGTGCAGAGATTGTATAAGAAACACTACAATATGGAATGAAATAAAATTTTGCTATCTGGTGTAGTTTTAGACAACAGGGTCTGTTTTCACATAAAACCCCAGGAGTGGCAGTGTTGAACTAGAATTAGTTTTTGTTTTCACATTCATAAATTCAGAAGAACCTGGTCTAAGATCATTCCTCCCTGCGACTGCTTTGCCAGTACCAGCCCTGGTGTTATCTGAGTTTGGTAGCTCACAGTAAGTCTTGAACCACATCTGCAAGTCTGTACCACCTTAGTGCAAACACAGATTCGATTTGAGACACATTTGGTTGATTCATTTTTACAGAAACACTTCTTAGTGGAATTCATTAGCAAAGTTTGCCTCGTAGCTCTACTGCTAAACCAAAAAGGAAACTCCGTGTGTAAGTAGTGTATGCTAAGTTTACTTCTAAACTATACCTTTAAATCTGAGCACTACATTCACTAAAATACTTGTTCTCGTATTTTAGCGTTTTAAACTCCCCCCACAAATGTCATCAATTATCTCAGTTTATTTAGTATTAGTAAATGTTTCTTTTGTATACGAGTCTTTGCGCGCTGCTAATGCTAACCGCTAATGCTAACGTTTTTTTTAAGCAATAAAGTTTTCGGATTCTGATTTTTTATTTACCTTTACATTTTCTTTAAGGGTAATTAATTAAACTGAGTTTAAAATTAAATGTAACTTGCTGTATTCATAGTTATCCATAGCATGGCTTGCTAGTGTGGCTTGTGTTGGTAAAGCATGTAGACTGCTTTGCTGATGCTCTGACTTTGTGGCTTCAGCATTTCATGGAAGACCAAAAAGACTTCCAAATGAGGATCAAAAATACAAACAAACTTGGTTCAGTGCTCATAAATGATGGATGCTCTGCAGATCCACAGCACCTCTATGGGGAAATGTGTATTTTTTTTATTATTATTACTCTTAACACAAGCCAAGGATTGCTTTAGGCTACTCACCTCAGATTAAACACATAAATCTGAAGTGGTTGGCAGTGTTGACAGAATTCAGTGGCATAACTAGGATCTTTCAGGGCCCAGTGCAAAAATAGGGCACCCAAACAAAAATGACTTGTTTAACCCTTAGAACGCAAGCATAGCCAATGGTCATACAGCAAAACAGCTCTATATATGGAGGTTCCCCTGGTTTGTGTTGATGCTTGAGGTGTCAGGCATCAGGATATTCAAATGTGTTGTTTTGTGACCTCACAAAAACTATGATTTGAAAACAGGCTGTTGTTGTGGCTTCTTTCCCAGATATGGACTGTATGGATGGGGGAGTGTTTACAAACAGAAAAGTGATGATATTCACTTTTTAACATCTTTAAAGGCATCGCAATCGCAACATGTAGCAGTAAAACTGCAATACAGTAACCTCTCAGTTTGACGCACATCAGCATTCGTCTCAGTCTAATGCAGAATTTTTCTGAGAACCAAACTGTATTACCGCCACCAGTCCAGCAGTGGCAGTAATACACTGAAATGTTGTCAACTGCCATAAAAAGAAGAAGAAACTGCTGCAGCTTGTAGCATGACTGCTGCGTGTCTTGTCTTCGTATCTTAGTGTTTTAAATTTTCAACAGTTATGTCAGTTTATTTAGTATTAGTAAGCTGTGGGTAGAGAGTCTAAACATGTGGGTAGAGAGAGTTATTTCAACGAGTGTTTGTTTTCGCTCGCCGCCCGCTGTTTATGCTAACCACTAATGCTAATGGTTTTTTAAGCAATAAAGTTTTCTGATTCTGATTATATATTTACCTTTACATTTTCTTTAAGGGTAATGTATTAAACTGAGTTAAATTAAAGTATTCTGGGAGCAGATTTGGGGGCATATTTAGGGTTTAAACTATAAAAATAGGCATTTTTTTTACCAAAACACATCAACATGGTTTTTCACTATACACGGGTGCTCTTGGAACGTAACCCCACCAAAAGCGGGGGATTACTGTACTGATCATTTGTTAATAAACATGCAGGTGTGAACAGATAAAAAATCCAACACAAATCAGTTCAGGAGGCAGTCTGAGATGAATCTGAGCCGTCAAAATGTGTCATGGATGTACAATCGTCTTATAATCTACACTCTCAGCCAAGAGTTTTTGAACACACTTAGGTTTTCTACCTTTGTGTGTACCTCACCTAATATTTACTGAAGAATACACCGAACATTCTTTGCTAACAAATACATTTATGACATATTAACCTTCTGAGTACATTTATTTGACACAAAATGTCATTTTTTATTGGCCACTACGGACCAACAAAACGCTACCTAATATAATTATAATTATAATGTGGATCGCCAGACAAGTGTTAGACATTTAAGGCGCTGTTAAGTGCTGAAACAGTGAACGAGTGCATTTAAAGCTAAAGGACAGTCTAGAATTTTACTCTGCATCAACACACAACCGGTTAATAGGAGTCAGACCTGCACTGTTACAGATTCTAATGACGGAAACTTGTTTTATTTGAGATATTTTTGGTTCTAGTTGTTCACTGCAGAATAAAAATCTGTTGTTTTTAAGGTGAGAAAACAAAACATTGTGCAAAAAAATTTGACTGGTGGTGTATATGTGCACACACACACACACACACACACACACACACACACACACACACACACACACACACACACACACACACAC
>JBBPDC010150971.1:0-21130 GCA_037974485.1 Hemigrammopetersius urotaenia | reverse complement strand
GCTGCATCATTTCTCTTATTCTGATGTTTTGTCATTTCCTTTAAAATGATGCTTTAAAGAACATTATTTTTATTTGGAAATGAGGAGAAATATTGTCAGCCGTTCTTAAAAACGAAGGCAAAGCTGCTCACTTCAATACTTGCAACTAGAAAAGATCAAACCTGAGAAGCTGAACAGAATTGTTGTTATGCTCTTTTATTTTTTTACGGATATATATATATAAGAACAAATATGTAACCATAGCTACAGAGGATAAAAATGTACTTTTCTCATCGTTCTTTTTTTTCTTGATGTGACTGCACATTTTAGGAATGACTCTCAGAACGAACCACCAGATGGCGCTGTTACGCACTGTGGTGTGATGTTTTGGTCTGAGAGATGAACCATGAGCCCCAGCGCTTCTGGTCCTGAGACACTACTGGATGAATCTAATTGGTTTTGCTTGTACTAATATTGATCTGTGTGTTTCCGATGTCGGTATTGTTATTCGTGTGCTGATTATCTAGAACAACAAAAGGTTCTATCTGTAAACTAGCTACTCAACACCGAGAGTGAGTGTCCACTGTAGGAACCCTGTTGTCAAAGTGCCCTGTTGTCTACAATTTTGGTGAGGTTTTATTCACAGTCATGGTCATACAGCATCCTGAACCACATCCACAAGTCTGCGCCACCTTAATGGATAGATAAGAGAAGTTTTGGGTGACTATTGACTAACAATGTGTGTTAACAACAGCAGCCTTTTTGCGGTAGCCCAGCAAAACTGGGGGTCAGGTCAAGAACTGAAGGTCCAGGATGTTCTGCTGCTCAGCAGATCGGAGGAGGAATCAGTGATGGGTGTAAGGACCCAACACGCCCAGGCCAGGGACACTGAGGGCAATGTGAGTGCAGACCAGTAGGGGAAGGGGGCGCTATCGCGCACAGACATGGTACAAAGAAACTGGACCAAGAGTGAGAAGAATCTAACAAAAGTCCAAATCTTTCTGCAAGTCTATAACCGTTAAAGATGTGGGCAAAGTGGTGCATGAAGGGGCGGGGCTAAAAGACTATGGGCTAATTTAGGAGAGCTTGGTTTGGTGACGTCACAAACATCATTTATAAACGGCCTATTTTAGTAGTTTAGTGAGGAGTGAATGCATTATTTTAGTATTTACATATTTTAAGTCTATTTAGGAAAAGTGACAGAATAAGAAAAATCCAGAATAAGCTCTTCTTCATCCAGCCTGAAATTAAATCTCTTTTCTCTCACTGCGCTGATCTTTCTTCGGCTCAGATGATCAAATCTTCAGATCCACCAGAAGATCCAGAAGAAGTTTTTTTCTCATTAATGATTTTAATTGGTGATCAAATTCAAGTCTGGACTCATTTTTGATCCATAATGTGTTAAAGAGAAGAAACTGAGAACCGAGGAGAACAGCAGGAGAACTTCTGTCTTCAGTTGATTTTCTCTTTTGCTCCTTGTTTCTCCGAAAGGGGGGGGGGGAGACTGCAGAGAGCAGTGAGATCTTTATCTGGGCTCTTACATACCAAGCCGCCAAACAAGTGAACCACAGCTTTCATCCTGATTCTGAAAGATTGTGAAAAGTGGGATTTTCCACCAAACTCTTCCTTTAAGAGAGAGCGACCTGAGGGGCTGTTCCCAGATCAGCCTGAGACCAGGACCCGTGCGGGGTGGGGTTATTTCGGAGGGCAGGGTTTGGGACGGGGTGGGTGTGGAATAGGAGGTCTTGCATCGTTTTTGAGGGACCACGTCAACAGAAAAAGGGCAGCTGAGAAGGAGACCATGGGCTCGGAGCGAGAGACGAGATCTTCCTAACAAAGCGCTGAAGTTCAAGTGGACACGAGCGTCACGCACGCGCTCCTGCTTTCTGCTCCCATATCCTCTGAAGAATGAGAAGATAAGGAAAGCCCTGCAGAACGAACTCTTTTCGGTCCAGCTCTTCTGTTTACTGTAGCTGAAGCTCCCCAGGAGGCTGCAGAAGGCGGTTGTGGGCTGTTTGAAAGACCCGAGTTCAGTTTCGTGGTGGGATTTCCGTGAGGTAGAGAGAGAGAGAGAGAGAGTGAGAGTGGAGAGCTGCTGGACTGAACTCCAGGAGAAGATCAGTGTGGAGTAATGGCGGTGTGCAGGCTCCTGCTCTGGCTGGCGGGCTGGCTGAGCTTCCAGGGTCTTCATGGGGAAGCGACGAAACAGGACATCAAACCAGAGGTGAGCAGAACTGAGTCCCGCTGTAGCGGAGTAGAGAATTCAGAGGGACAAACAAGACTAAACCAATACAGTGACAAGTGCCAGACTTTAAGAGGTTATTAATGTGTCCTGGAACTTGGAGATCAATGTTTCAGATGTTAGGAGATCTAAGGACCTATTTGACTTAAAATGACTCACTGGCACTTTTAGATGAAGTGATATCTGTTCTGTCAGATGTGAGACTTTTCTGGCCTTAATAAGCCAGTCATGTGAGAGGAGGAGGGATGCTGAGTCTGCAAATTCGGCCGGTGGAAGATCGCCTTGCAGCCCTAAAAGGGAATTCCAGCCCATTTTTCCAAAATGCATAATTCAACTCTAAACCTCCTGAATGACAGTCATTTCCTTTGAATGACAGTCATTCAGGAGGTTTTTCTGTCTCCCAGAGATCAGAAGAAGTCTGGTGTCAGAACTGTTCACAGTGGAGGTCAATGTAACCAGACGTCTGAACGCCTCCAAAAGCTTCCTCTCAGCAAGTTCTTACACTGTCACGAATAGTGTGTCTGCTGTCCGAGACATTGATTCGTCAGTTTTAACAACACGCTGGACAGAAACCTATTCTTACAATCTACTTATGGTGGAATGTAAATGCATTGTGAGGCAAAATAGTCCCAAAGTTTTTTTTTTTCTCAAAAGTTTTACTATTATCAGCATTATATTTAAAAACTAAAAGAAAATCGTAAAGACGCTGGTGGTGGTTTTGGGTGGAGAATTAAACAGGTACAGCTGGACTGTAGATGATACACTTGGTTCATGTCACTGTGAGGAAATCTGATCACTCTGTATTGGTTTGTACTGTAGCTTATGATTCCTGCAGAAATTTTGAAAAGCTGCTGGGATTCCCCTTCGAGCGAGGAAGCAGACATCTGTTCTGAGTTATGGATGAGGGGATGGTCGAGAGGAAAAACAAAAGAGGTTTTGGCCGAGTGCAGGGCTCCCCCTGAGGTGGCCGAGTTTTTTCTTTCTGTTGATCTCTGCATGTTTACTGGCGATCTTCCAAAGACCTTTTCATCTGAGTACTATCGAGCTCCATCTCTAGGCATGGCCAGTATACCTCACTCCGTATTTAACCATGTTTAGAATTCATATCTCTGTGGTTTTAGAGCATTCTCATATACACCTTAGGGTGTATCAAACTTTCTGAAGGTGTATTTTCAGGGCATCCATTTTAAGACGCTAATTTAAAATACCAGTTAGAGTCAGAAATGTTCCTGATCCCGGGGCAAATTGTTCATATTATGAGTGAACACACAGAGACGAGAGGAATAAAAGATTAAGCCTAGTCTTGGACTACCCTTTCCTTTTCAAAGGTATTCACAGCACCATGTAATCCAGGACTAGGCCTAATCCCTGTCCAGGATACAGAACCATAAAGTCTAAATAAATCCAGTAAAAACTCGGCAGTAATCCTCAACATGAAAAACACTAAACTGTAAACACAAATACTGAGAATAAATACTATAAATAAATAACGTACAGTTCAGTGTGTTACTAGTAACACTAATGTAAAAGAGCCTGTTAGAGATTCAATAATGTTATTCGAGCTGTGCGTTAATAATCAATACGTTTGTTTAAAAAAAACAAGCTCATAAAATTCAACATTTGTCCAACAGAGCTGTAAAGAAATCGAAATCAGGATCAGTCCCACAGATGTGTAAACTGAGCATTTCTAATGCATTTTTCTGCCTTTGGGATTGACTTCTATAGCCTAGTAATAATTCAGATACTCTTCTGTACAGCAGGCAGTGAAAGTCCTGCTCTTTCTTTAATGCCGCACTGGAAATGAGAACTTCTAATACTTTGTCAACAGAATTTGCTCTTTGCTAAACGTTTATCTGTGTTATTGACTTTAAACTCCGCTGAAAAATGTGACATAGACTTCAATGGCCAATACAGAAATACCTATGAGACTTTTTTTTATCACTGGCGCATAAACAGTCTGAACACCTGGTGAAAAATAAATCATGTTTTAGAGGGACGAGGACTGTCCTGGAACAGCATTAAACTGTTTAAACTCTCCTGAAGAGCACCGGGATGATCCTTTAGTGAGCGTTGGATGTGGATTGATGAGACAAAAACCTAGACAGGTTGTGTTTAGTGAGAACTACACACTACACATGCCAGCTTAAGAATCTCAGGCCAGCTGTGAAACATGGTGGTGGCAGTGTTGCGGTTTGCAGCCATTGCACCAGAACAGCTTGACCTCATTTAATTCAGCTGTGAGTTCTGAACTGTGTGAGGAAGTTCTGCTGGAATGTCTGTCCATGAAGTTCATACTTGTTTGCAGACGAAGAAATGTAATGTTGCATCACACTTTGTTCAGTAAATGAATGAAAACCTGATATTCGCTTAATCCAGTTCTCTGTCAAACTGTAGCACCACTGCAAGTGTGCCACAGTACATTCCACACAAAAGGTCTGTCTGTGTGTAAAAATATGTCGAGGTGTGTTGCCTGTAGAGGACATGTGCTTATTTTCTCTTAGAAAACAACAAAACATGTCATTTGACCAGAGGCGCCTAAACTTTAGCATCCGCCTACGTGTCTGTCTCCATCTAAATCTGAGTCGAGGGCCATTTTTACGTGGCCCTCCTGGCTGGGAAAGGGCCGCCTGGTCAGTCACATCCTGTGGTGAAGGGCAGGAGGAAGTGGTCGGGGGTTTTCCTCCTGAATTTGAACATCTTTATCCTGTGAGCAGATGGTGAGATCATGCCAAAAACAGGAGGCAGTAGATTGCAGAGAACAGGGCCTTAAAGAAGGAGGAGAGGATGAATGAAGCCATTAAAGCAGGAAAAGGAAGAGGCGAAGAATAGAAGCCTTTCTGAGCTCAAACTATGATGTAATTTAAAGAACAAGAGGAGCAGACGGATGACAGAATCGGACATCGCTTCAGGCCATAACTGCACCAGCAGCATCATTACGGACTTCGTCACTTCCATTTTAAACATCACTGTAAATACAGGGCCCCCTTCTCGCAGTGGCCCTCAGAACTACCAGAAACAAAGAGGGAAAAAGCAGCTTTGGATACAATCAGCCACCAAGTAAAGTTTTTGAAGCACTTACTGGCAAGTTACACACCTCAGATGTCTTGACCAGCATCTATAAAATGACAGTCTTGAGAAACCTAAAGTGCTCAGAAGTCAGTGACCACTCAAGACAAGTAGCTTTAAGAACCAGCCACCAAATCCTGAGTATTTGATGATATTTCTGTTTTAAAGATTTAGTACGTTTTCATTTTGTGCATGAGGGGGGTGGGGGGGGTAGGCATGATTAGATGCTGTTTCATTTTATTTAGTTGATTGGGCCAGAGGTTTTTCAGTGAACTTCAGTCAAGGTGTTTCTCTGAAGGGTTCTTGTTGTCGAAAATGAACGAATGTTTTATATTTAAACACAGTGGTTTGTTCATCATATCCTGTTATGGTCAGTATATGAAACTGGTCAATTTGGCCTGTAGATGTTGTAGGCCTGGACTCCTACCACTTCCGTTACGTTTCTCATGAACAGCACATTTCACATCGGAACACTTTGATCACATTTATATGAGGGAATTTAGCAAAATCCAATAGAAAAAAATGGTGAAATTTAAGCTGGTATCGATGATCTTGACACAGGTGGTACACTGTTATAAAATATACACGTTTTCAGTTTTGGTCTGTTTCAGCCCTTAAAGCGAACTCTGCTCGATTAGTCGGCATAATTGCTCAGACCCTCTGAAATGAACCGAACTGAGACACATTGGTTCTCTCCAAATCCTTATAAACACTAACGCCCCTAGGCTTTTCGTAGGTAGATCACATGGTACAGCCCCGGGAAACAGACCAAAAAGAAATAAACTAATAAATACACACTAATAAACAATAATAATAAAAAATTAAAAACAATAAATAAATAAAGGGGACCACTGAAGAACAACAGCAGCAGATCTTTGTGGAAAATGTAGAAGTTTTTAACTTCTGCTCTTATGGAGAAAAAATCCCCAGTAATGGAGAACATGAAGGAACAGTGGCAGCAGGTTGGATGAGACCCATCTGAGCTGAAGTGGAGCAGAAAGAGAACCGGGTTCCTTTCAAATGAACTCGCACTGTGGACACAACAAGAACAAGAAGAGTTCCTTTCTCCTGGTCCATATTTTGGACACTTCTAGAGGACAGAGTTCGGTTCCTTTAAAGAGGACGATATGTGAAAACACCCTAAAATCAAAATAAGTTCAAAGGAAACTGGTTGAACAGGAAATCTTTCTAAATGACTCCCGGGTCTCAGTTCATTTACTACTGATGAGTCTTTTGCTTCTTAACAAAAACACTGGTGGTGCCAAACTGGTGCTTCTGGCCTCAGAGTGTCTCTGCGTGATTCCTCCTGATCCTCCTTCATGTTCATCACATCTCCAGCTGTCTCTATTTAACAGCGTGCAGTGAATGCTGTCCCAGTTCAGTCCTGGGCTAGCATTACCTCTGAATCAGAAAAGGAGAAGTTTTTAGTTTTGGAAGTTCTCTGAGATGCTCCAGGTGCAGGAGAAGCTTGACTTATAGCTGCATAAACAGCTGGAAATATTCATTAGAAATACGATCGTTATATTCTCATTTTCCTCAGAGACCTCAACCGCAAGTATTCATGGAAAATTAAAGCCTTTTTTCATATCGCCTGGATTTGTAACAGCGAATGTGCGGTTTGTTACGTTTTAATCTGAAGACTTATGATTATAATTGTTTTTAAGATGGAGAGAAATATTTTATGTCTGTGTGTAAGCGATTGATGATGAAATGTCCTCCCAGCGAGTGGTTTTCAGTTGAAGGGTCTCTGTGGAAAAGCATCCCGCCCTCATGGAGCTGCTGGAGGGAAAAGCCAAGAGTGTGGAAAGTTACTCTGAAGAACCGGATGCTGCCTTCAAACCCACATCAGTGTTGAGAACTGAGAGTTAGGCAATCAGTAGCTTTTATTTACGTTTGTTTTTACATTTTAATGAATGCCAACACAAATACTTCCAGAGGAACTTAAAGAATTTATTTCCATCCATCAGTTTGGTTAAATCGATGTAATCATCCCTGAAAGTGATTGCAGAGGGGTGTTCTGAGTGAGGGCTGAACCTGAGGGGTGGGGGCGAATAATCCTGGTGCTGTTTTCACTGCAGGGCAGTTTAGAGTCGGATCGTGGCTGCGTTTGCTGAATTTATGAATCTAGATCTTGAAATGTACTAGACCTACAACATATGAAACTAAACTAAAAGACAAACGAAACCGGACCTAGTCAGTGGCTCTACTCTAATATTCAGAGATGGACTTTCAGATAAACTATAGCATGTGAAGGAAAAATGCTTCCTGAGTGTCTTTTAAAGCTACAGCTCTTTATAATGAAGCTTCATGCTACGCCCACTTCCCTGTCACATGTTCTGACGTCGAGAACTCCTTTGCCAAGAAAAACACATGAAATCTGTCGGCCTGCTCCAGTCAGAAGTGCTGAATCAGCAAAAGTGAGCAGCCGGTCTGAACAAGGCCTCACTGAAAATCAACCACTAATCGCACAATGCACCAGAATCATCAGGAACAGACAGAGAACTGTTCTCAGAACAGTTCAGGGAGCACTGGGACACTTAAAGGAGATCTGACTGAGGCTTGAGATGTTTGTTTTTTCTCTGTGTAAAGGGCTGTACTGCACAGTGTATATGTGCGTGTATGAGTGTGTGTGTGTATGTGTGTGTGTTGGTATGGTGTGGGGTTGATGGTGCGGTGCTGAGTGGGTTAGTTGTCTGTTGCTATGGTAACTGGGTGGCAGGGCTGGGGTGCGATGGCCTTTCGCTCTGATCCTGTTTTATTCCACTGGCTCAGAGAAAAGGAACATGTGAGTCATTTTTTCCCTGCAGTTCGGTTGTCTTTCTTTGGATATTAACGAACACACACACACACACACACACACACACACAGTTTTGTAAAAGTTTACTGCTCTCTGTGGAGAATGATGTGTTTGAATATAATGAATATAATGAGCGCTGTGTGCTGTAAAATGAGCACGGAAAAGTGTGAGAGTGTATGTGAGTGTGTCTGTGTTCGTCAAAAATGCTGATCTGTATTTTCTTCTTCTCAATAAAAACATTGGTCCTCCTCTAAGAGGAGCTGCTTCCTCTGACCTTCTCCTGTAGAGAGCTGTCCTCTGATTGGCTGCTCAGTCTGGGATCCAGCCAGATGTGCTGCATCATAAAACAACATTATCTACTGACAAAAGGAGATGTTGAGCTGCATCAACTGTATAAAAAAAGCAGCACAGCAGATGTTCCTTCACTGTTTGGACGTTTCAGTTCCGTCTTTCGCAGTGGTGACACCATCCAGACTTCCAAAATATAAATAAACCTTCAGACAAGTTCCTAAATATGTTCCTCTGATCTGTTGGCACTTGTGACAAGTTCTCATCCGTCTGGGACCGTCGGGGTTCGGTTTAGTCATCATGTCCTCCAGCAAGTATACACAAATTAAGAATAGAACCGGTACTAGATCACCCGCTCGCCTCGTACAACAGTTCTATAATAAAAATGGGAAAGTTTGTGGTTTAAAGTCTAGGAAACCCCCGTCTGCTGATGGTTCTTCAAGTTGGAAGTAAGTTTTTAAAACAGTTTGGTGTGGACGATGGTACTATTACAATCATTTAAAGATATGGGATCAGATGCAGCCGTGGCCAGTACACGTGTGATGCATTCTGGGTATTGTAGTCACAGAACACACACAGTTGAAAACACCAGTTTAAAGCTGATGAACCCTGGCGGTCAGAGCAAGGCCTTCATTTCAAGCCATGAATATCAAAACATGGTCAAGACAGTGAGGAGTCGGACGTATTTGAGCAGGATTTTCACGTTAAATACTTTTATATTATTACGTAAAAAATTTATTTTCACGTTAAATATTTATTTTCACGTTAAATATTTATATTATAAACTGTGTGTCTTCCTGGCACAGAGCTGCTTAGGGCTGCGCGATACATCGTCTCATATTCATTATTGCAATATCAGTCTCTAATACTGATATCACAAAAAGATGCTTCATGCAAATGAGCCTCTGTCCAATCCCAGTGTCTCTGACAGGCTGACCAATCACAGCTCCAGGAGAGTTACTGGGTGTTCTGATGAACCGAGGTCTTCATGAAATAAATGCGACTCTCTATTTGGTTCTATGTGACACAGGAACACCAAACAAAGCTCAGCATGACGTCTGACACCTCGAGCACGGACACACACCGGGGGAACTTCCATATAAGGAGCTGTTTTACCGAATGATTGTTTAACATTTGTTAAACTGTACGTGGATCATTCTGCTCGGGTTCTGAGAGTTAAAGGCATGCGGATACTGAAGTGTTCAACAGTTTAACTGCAACATGGTGTTTCAACCACACTTTACAGCCCTGGCTCTCTGCGTTCTCTGTTCTAGGTGTGGCTGCAGCAGTATGGTTACCTGCCGCCTGGTGATCTCCGGATGCAGGCGGCCCGCTCCCCTCAATCTATTTCCTCTGCGATCATCGCCATGCAGAGATTCTACGGCCTGACCATCACCGGGTCCCTGGACGACAACACACTGGCGTAAGTCTGCAAGCACAGCACTTCTTTACTTTCACTGGTTTTGTGGAATAAATGTGTGTTTGATATTTATGACCTCGAGTCTCTCATCTCTATGTGTTTGATAATAGAAGGGCAAGAGAAAATCTTTCAGGCGTGCATTGAGAAACTACGCTGTCCACAGATGGAAAGAAATTATATAATGACTAAAATGGTCCTTAGGAGCCTAATAGAAGTTGCACTAGTTGATGCCGTTGACAAGGTGTTGTTTTTTCCTGCTAAATACAAACCAGAGTCCTTTACTGGTGTGGAAATATAATGTGAGATGAAACAAATTCCACTGGAAGCTGCACAGAATCACACAGAAAGTTCTTCTAAACCAGAGAGTTCCAGGAACCACCTGTTCTGACTGGAAAACTTTAAACAAAATCATGGTGTATGGCCATCAAACACACAAGGGCATCGCTACTCATTAATAAAGGCTTACAGCTAATATCGAGTGACTTTGCATGAACATTTTCAGTCCAGAAACTGAAAGGCTGTGTTCTTTAAGGAACAGGACTGATAAGCTTTAGCATTAGCTTAACAATGCTATTAGTTAAAACACTGTCACTTGTTTTCCACTGGGTTTTTAGTGTCACTGTGGAACTTTGCGGGCAGGTTGTTGGAGTCTTAAGTGAAACTAAAACAGAATAAAAGCTCTTACAAACCGAGACCTGCCTGTTTCTGCTGTCCTGAGAAAACTCACGTGTTGGTTTGTGTTTGCAGGGCGATGAAAAGGCCTCGCTGTGGCGTCCCAGATAAGTTTGGAAAGGAGTTGAAGAGCAACTTGAGGAAGAAACGATACGCCATCCAGGGACTGAAATGGGATAAGACAGAGATCACATTCTGGTAGGAGCCAATAGAGGCGAAGGGCTAAGCTACAACCGATTTCAGTCATTTGAAGTAATTCTGCTAAACGGCGGTTTGGAGAAGTAAAAAAAAAAAACCGCTTCCCTCGCTTATGGAAAAGTCATTTTTGGCGCACGGTGCAATCCATTCCATTCTGTGACTCATCTGTAATGTAAATCACTTTCTCCCCCCGTCCCCGTATCGCCGTTTGCCTTCTTTTTCCTATGGCCTACTTTCCTGTGATTGCCTCTCCAGTTGAAGATACTGTTTCTTTCCTCCCTCTCAGTATTCAGAACTACACCCCTAAGATCGGGGAGTATGAGACGTACGAGGCCATCCGGAGAGCCTTCAAGGTGTGGGAGAACATCACGCCCCTGCGGTTCCGCGAGATCCCCTACAGCTACATAACGGACAAGAGCTCGGACTTCGCAGACATAATGATCCTCTTTGCCGAAGGTTTCCATGGCGACCCCAGTCCCTTCGACGGCGAGGGCGGGTTCCTGGCGCACGCCTACTTCCCTGGAAATGGTTTAGGAGGAGACACCCACTTTGATTCCGCAGAGCCGTGGACAATTGGGAACCAGGATCTGACAGGTAAGAGCAGAACCAGGACTTTCTCGGAGATGATGAGGTTCCGGCTTGTTCCACTTTGCTGGAACCTGCTTTGCAGGACTCACATGTTTGCGTGTTTAATTCCATCATCGGGCGCATCTTGGATCAAATCAGCTTAATAGTTTATTATGTATTTCCTTATTTTCTATTCAGGAGCTTCGTCTTCTGTTAACCCTTCAGACACTTAAACTTAATTCACCAGTGGCCCCTTTCAAAGATGAAATATGAAAAATATTCCAATGGCAAACAACATTTAAACAAGAAGAAAGCAGCAAATACACAAATAGAAGTGAAGAAACTGACCTCAGTTCAGCCTCTGCAGAGCTGCCCAGGCAGGTTCACCAGACCAGTCAGAGAAACTGGGCAAACTTCCCAGCACCACATTCTGTAAAAGGATTCTGCTGGGTTTCACTCTGAACAAGAATCTGCCAACTGTGTCACTGTGAAAAGAAAATCTGGCGCCAGAGGAAATGCATAAACGAGTCAAAATTGGAATATTAAAATAAATATAAGATGAGAGAACCATCCCAGCAGCAAAGTAGAGAAGAAAGTAGAAGCAGCAAAACCTATATAAAGTATGCAGTATAACAATACAATCTAAACTGTACAAAATACAAAAATAGGAATTATATATATATATATCTGTACTTACAGTGCATGTCTTATTGATTTACTATATATTATTTTTTAAATATTATTTCATCTATTATCTTGCTTCATTTTATTGTTATTGTTTTTATTCTATTCCTGTAAAGAACAGTGAAAGACCTTTGAGTGCCATAGAAATAAACTTGATCATTAATTTTGTTTAAAAATATTCTAAATTCAGTTTATTTCGGGGCATTGGGGCACCGCTGTACTGTGTTTTAATGGTCAGTGTTGGTCTGGTTCTAGGTAATGACGTATTCCTGGTGGCGGTGCATGAGCTGGGCCATGCGCTGGGCATGGAGCACTCAAACGACCCCTCAGCCATAATGGCCCCGTTCTACCAGTGGATGGACACAGAGAACTTTGAGCTTCCTGAAGACGATCGCCGTGGAATTCAGCAGCTCTATGGTAAAGAAAACACTAGATTTACTCTATCAACAGGATTAAATATAACCAATTTAAAACAGTCTAGAACGGGTGTTTACCCTCAGAACTCATTTGTTCTTCCTCTGTATGCTATAGGGCCGAATCCTCGGAACAATCCTCAGCCCCCCTTCAACCCCCGTACCCCCCGCCCCTCACCCCCCCCTCGCAAACCAGGAGTACCGAGCTTTGCCCCTGATATCTGTGAGGGTCACTTCGACACCATCGCCGTTCTCAGAGGAGAACTCTTCATTTTCAAGGTAATTAAAGTTTTATACCAAAGTTATGTTTTCCCAATATATTCAACAGAAAAGTGTGGCACTCTGTGTTTGTCGAGGATGTGTTCTTATTTTTAGTTAGAAAGTCAGAAAAACCTGTGACTTTCGCTCGTGTGCAGACAGCAAAGTGCAAGGGTTCGTTTTCATCCTTTAAACTTGTTTGATATCGGTGAAATCACAGGATAAGTGGTTCTGGCGGGTTCGGAATAAGCAGGTGATGGAAAACTACCCCATGCCGATTGGACACTTCTGGAGAGGTTTACCACCATCGGTGAACGCCGCCTATGAGAGAGAGGACGGAAAATTCGTCTTCTTCAAAGGTAAGACTGTTTTGTTTTATTAACTTATAAAACCTAGGGGGTGAAATAGATTTTTGTGTCAGTAATCATACGCTTCTATGAGCCGTTTGGATGGAGGGACCATTGTGATGTCATACTGGGCCAATTTGCATAGAACCGCCCCTCGTCTGTCGAGACCCCACCCACTAGATTAGCTGAAGGTCCTCCATGTTGTCTGCTGGTGTTGGAGCATGGAGAAGCCAAGCGCTGTGCCTACAGACAGAGGCAAGTCACTCATGAAGTGTTGAGTTTCTGTAAAGATCAGCACAAATCCTGCACTTTCTCCCAGACAGAGAAAACCCTAGAACTGCAGTTTTCACTTCATTTTCCACAGCCGTATCCCAGAAACATGCGGGTTCCTCCACCTTAAACAGCTCCACCTTAAACAGCTCCACTTTTAGTGTTTAAGGTATTGGAATAAGCAGCTGTGAATAAGGAGCGATTTTCAGCGGCGTGGAGGATCTGAACCTGCTGTCTGGGACGAGTCAGCAGATGAGGGACATGGAGAACTTTCAAATAATGATTTTAGTGTTTCTATCACAGTTCAGTATGAATTAACTTGTTCGTTTCGTTTCGTAAGCATGGGATGTTTATAACTAAAGTGAGTTTTGCATAATATGTCCCCTTAAAATGGGTGTAGGTGTGGTATAATGATTGACAGCTCTCAGTCCTCTGAAGTAGAACCAAACACAACAGCACAAGTGATGCATAGAGCTGTGAGAGATGTTCTACAGATGATTGTTTAGATCATGTTTAGATCAGAAGTGCCTAGAAGATAATTTAAATGAATATGTTTATGTTTAGTGGAATGTCGTTTGCGGGACGTTTTATAGTCGTATCTCATGTGTCCATGAGAGCAGATTAACCTACGCAGAATGAAAACGCAGATTCAGGCTCTCTGGCGCTTTAAATTCTTCAGACATCTGGTTCCCATCACCCCAACTCAGTAGATCTGACTGGAGGGATTCCAGCCCACTCTGAAACGTCTGAAGTGTTTAACTCTGCAGAAACAGTCCTGAAACTGGAAATGCTGTCTGTGTTGCTGCAGTAATAAAGCTGTGATTCTGTCTGTCAGGGGACCGGCACTGGGTGTTCAGCGAGTCAGTTCTAGAATCTGGGTACCCGAAGACTCTGAAGGACATGGGGACCGGCCTCCCTAAGGACAGAATCGATGCTGCCCTTCTCTACACTCCTACAGGAAACACCTACTTCTTCAGGGGAAACAAGTAGGTGCACAATGTGTCGGGAAAACGTCTCGTGTTGGGTGAAGCATGTTGGGAAACCGCCACGTGTCGGGAAAGTGTTGGGAAACCGCCACGTGTCGGGAAAGTGTTGGGAAACCGCCACGTGTCGGGAAAGTGTTGTGTGTCAAGAAAGTGTTGGGAAAGCACCGTGTGCACCATGTGAAAGTGTGCACCGTGTGAAAGTGTTCGAGAACCGCTCCATGTTGGCAAAGTGCCACGTGATGGAAAAGCGCCGCATGTCAGGAAAGTGTTGGGAAAGCATTGCATGTCGAGAAAGCACTGTGTGTGGGGAAAGTGTACCATGTTGGGAAAGCAGCACGTGTTGAGAAAGTGCCGCGTGTTGGGAAAGCGGCGCGTGTCGGGAAAGTATTGGGAAAGCGCGTGTGTTGGGGAAGTGCCGCGTGACAGGAAACCGCAGCCCGTCGGGAAAGCACCGCGTCTGGGTAAAGTGTAGTGTGTTTGGAAAATGTTGCATGTTGGGAGAGCGTCGCGCGTCAGGAAAGTGTTGGGGAAAGCGTCGCGCGTCAGGAAAGTGTTGGGGAAAGCGGCGCGCGTTGAGAAAGCACCATATGTGGGGAAAGTGTACCGTGTTGGGAAAGCGTTGTGTGTCGAGAAAGTTTTGGGAAAGCGCTGTGTGACATGTAAGTGTTGGAGAACCACTGCGTGTTGGGAAAGTGCCACGTGGCGGAAAAGCGCCGCATGTCGAGAAAGCACTGTGTGTGGGGGAAAGTGTACCGTGTGGGGAAAGCGGCGCATGTCGGGAAAGTGTTGGGAAAGTGTGTCAAGAAAGCACTGTGTGTGGGGAAAGTGTACCGTGTTGGGAAAGCGGCGCGTGTCGGGAAAGTGTTGGGAAAGCGCCGCATGTTGGGAAAGCGTTGCGTGTCGGGAAAGTGCTGCGCGTCGGGAAAGCACCACGTCTGGGTAAAGTGTAGCGTGTTGGGGAAACGTCGCGTGTGGCAGAGTTCACTGATGTCCTCTCCTCTCCAGATATTACCGCTATAATGAAGATTCGCAGTCTGTGGACCCAGGCTACCCTAAACCCATCAGCACCTGGCATGGCGTCCCCGACAACATCAAAGCAGCCTTCATTAGCAGAGACCAAAGTAAGAAAGTTTTTTATCCCCTTAAGAACTGAAAAGAGGAGATAAACCTTTATTAGTCCCACAGTGGGAAATTTTATGTTGTCACATCTTTACAAGATGCACAATACTGTAAAGGTTTACATTAGGACTCATTAAAGGATTGAATTCTACTGTTTGTGGTCAGATTTACGTTTGACACACACTATTTAAAGTGATTTGCAAAGTGACTTATATTTCATTAAATCTGTAGGTAAATGTAACTGGACATGAGGTCTGCTGTGTTTAACCCCACTCTGCTGTGTTATCCACTACACCAACCTTCATATTCATATATTCATATTTCTAGATTGTTTGTAATGTGTACTTTTTATACTGTACTGTTGGTTTAGGTTTTAATCCACCATTTTCATTTTTTCTGCTCTTTGTTCTGTACGACATGATCTACTCTTCCAGCTCATACGTACTTCTACAAAAGCAACAAGTACTGGAGGTTTGACAACCAGCAGATGCAAGTGGATCCTGGTTACCCCAAGTCGGCTCTGAGGGACTGGATCGGTTGCCCAGACGACGACCCCAAGACCGGCGGAGGTGGAGGCGGAAGAGGCGGCGGCGGCGACAACGATGGCAATGATGGTAACGGTGGCACTGATGCCAATGATGACACCGAAGACACCGGTCGAGAGGAAGAGAAGCACGAGGAGGAGGACAAGGTGGATGAGACGGAAGTGATCATCATCAAGGTGGACCCAGCGGACGAGGGCGGGAGCAGGGCGGCGGCGGTGGTAGTGCCACTCTTCCTGCTGCTGTGCGTGATCTGCACTCTGGGAGCGCTGCTCTTCTTCCGCATGTATGGAACCCCCCGCCGCCTGCTCTACTGCCAGCGCTCCCTACTGGACAAGGTTTAGAGAGGAGGAGTGTGAGGAAGAGGGGGACAGAAGAGGAGAGGAGGATGAAGAAGAGTGGAAGTTCATGTAAGGCCACCAGCATCGACGCCCTGGCCTTGAGTTCTTTAAAACCTTAAATAAAGGGATTTGGGGCATTTTTTCCCAACTGAAACCAAAGATACATCTCCATTAGACCTTACAGTTCTCTGAGCTTTGTTTCTATCTTCTGGGAAATGGGTTCTTTGTGAGGGAATGAATCCTTGTGAGGGAAGCTACTGTTGTTTTAGGTTCAAACTACAGTTCACATTCTTACTCTGCAACTAACTACACACCCTAAGTAATGACTAGACTTTCAAACAAATGTATTAAACAATTTAAAATGTTTTGCATATATATCTGTGTGTGTGTGTTTACAAGTAGGGTTCTTTGCATGATGCCTTTCAAAAGATGAGCCTTTAGATTAGTTTTAATAGCCCTTTTAAAGTAAGACCTTTGAGCCTCCCCATAATGTGATGGTTCTGGTATAGAACCCTTGGCATAGAACCTGGATCAGGTGATTTACATTACGTGAAGGTTCTGTAAAGCTTTAAAAGGGTTTTAACACTCTCCACGCTTGGCTCCATCATCTCTGTTTAGTAAAGTTCTGGAGGGAAGAACCCTCCTAAAGCGTGAATAACTAATCAGCATCATGGGCTTTAATACGAAACACTTAAATAACTTTCCAACCCAAAATAGCAGCTGTAGAGAGTTTAGATGTAGTGTGTTCTAATGTTAAGCCTTTTAGGTGTGTAGCACATGTTTGAGTTTAATAATGTTTATAAAGGACAGAAGTTCTACTGTCATGGAACATCATCATCTCAGTAGCACAGTTCACTCTCTTTCTGATTTCAGCAGTTTTGGTTTAGAAAGGGCTTTTCCATCTAGAATTAGACAAATATTTCCAAACACTGTAACACATTGTGTATCATTTTTTATTTGTTGTGACTGATTTGTAGACATTTAGAAGCAAAATGAGTTAATCAACAAAATAAGAATCATTAGATGTAGCAGTGTTTTTTTGGTTTTTTTTTAAATCGTAATCTGATGTAGTGGTGTCTCAATTCTCTACATTTTTTGAAACTAAAAAAGTGCCTAAAAAGTGCCTTATTTGAATGTTTCTGTCTTCGGTTCGTAAAAGTGTTCAGCGTTATAAAAGTGCTGTAACTGCTAATGAGCTAGAAACAATGTCTTCATTGTGGGTTTGCGTTATTTTTTTTAAATTATATATAGACAGAAATATATTCCGTATTAAAATGATTGCTGTTTTGAATTGGATTGGGAGGCAGTACAATATGTATTAGTAAATAATAGAAGATAAGAATGAACCAGTGTGTATTGGTACACTATTATTAATCAGTGTGTCTCTGATATCCTGGATGTGCTGTTGATGTCTGTTACAGTAATGTACGATTGTTGGTTGGATACAGCCCCAGTTGTAAGAAGCAAAATGGCACATCTCTGCTTGATTTTTTTTTTTTTTTTTTTACTTTATCTTTTAAGACGGGAAACGCCATTTCTTTGTTCCCCCCACAGTCTCCTCTCCTTTGGATCCTCCTGTTCTCCTTCTAGTGACGCCAGCTTATCGCTGTTTGTTTGAATTTTTGCGTGGTTTGTCTGTTTCTGTTTTAAATTCTAGCTCTTATTTGCTGACTCAGTGATGTTCAGATGCTAACTGTTTGTCAGGGAACATTCCAGAAACCTCACGGCCGGTTTAACGGCTCGACCAGCAACATCTCCCCCGCGTCTCGCCATCAAAACTCCTTAAAAACATTCTTCACCCACACTTTAACCCACTATGACCTTTAGAGGTCTGCATTAAAGAGTGCCTTTCATTAAAGAGTGCCTTTCATTAATATCCCCCTAATATTGTACTGTAACTTTTAGAGTGATGTCATTATTATTATTAAGACTATTGTTATTATCATTATTGTTGTTCTCCAGGAAAAGAATGTGTTTTGTTTTTAGCGTAAATTGTCATTAAGGTGTCCTGCTGGACAGGCAACAGTTACGTGACGCGACCTTCGTTCCGGGGGGGTGGGGGTTGTACTTTTGAACTAAAAGATTTAAATAAATTGAGGATGTGAAAACGAATGAATTCTCTGCTCATGTTTACAGTCTTCATTCTTGATGTGGTGCTTTTTTTTTCACTTTTTTATTAAATGGGATTCAGCTGAATGAAACAATGGTAATATTTTAATGATAATAATGATCATTATCTAACAAACAAATGACATTGTATCTGTCCATTGTGCTGTTTTTTTTATGACTCTTAAATAAATAAATTTTTTATACATTTTATTTGCTCCGCATGTTCTTTAGCAGGCTGTTGCTGGACATTTAGAAAAAGTGAAATGCTGGAAATATTGTACCTGAAATGCTTTTGTTTTTCTTCCAGCAGCAAAATTGTAGGAACCCTAGTGTAACTGCTTTTGTTTGTTTTTTTTTCTGACTTTTTATGGCAATTAAAAAAACTTTAAAAAACTTGTCTGACCGTAAGAATTATTATAAGTAACAAAACTTTTTTTTTTTTTTTTTTAATGATTGTTAGAAAATTAAACCAAACTTTAGTTTGAATCTCCGCAGGAACCAAAATATCCCTAAATGTCAGTTGAGCCTGTGGTTTAGGACGTAGTACGACTTGCTGAGCTTCCGGATGCAGCTTGTTATTAACAAAACATTCAAATATTTGTCTTCATTGGTCAACATTAATATGTTTTTATTGTGTTTAAATGCTATTTGTTAATGTGGCAGTGGTAGACAACGTTGTTGGGTCAATACAAAACGTGGTTTGGGTCAATACAGTGTGGACAGATGTGACCTGTTGTCTTAGCAGAGTGTTCTCATTCGTACTCTTTGGCCCCTCATTGCTCACTAGCAGCTCAACAAAGTTCTATAATTTCACACATTTTATAACATTTTATTTGTCTTAGAGGCAGCTTACACTGATGACATCAGATGGTTTTGCCGCTCATCTTCTACTCTGGAAGAATGTGAAGGATTTGAGGGAGGATAGGAACTGGAAGACCAAAGAGAACGAACCGTATCTAAGGAAACAAGACAGCTGATCCATTTGGCATCATCGCATTTCTAAACTCTTCATCAGGACAGTCAGCAGGAAGGCTTCGCAGAAATCAGTGTTCAGGTCATATGAAGAAGCAATAACTTCTATGGTTTCTGAACATAGTCTTGTCTGGCCCTGAATATCCACAAACTGCAGCCTGCCAACATCCATCTGTCCTCCAAAGAAGTGCTTTTTCAGGAGTTATTTCATGATAACGAATATGTTCTTTAATGGTTCTGTAATATCCTAACACAAAAACCACAACAGCTTAAAAGGTTAAATATTTGTGTTTTAAAACCTTTATGGTTCTTTTCCACGGTTTCCATCTACATTTCTGAAGAAGGAACGTCACAGCAGATCTGAACCACTTTGCAAATATCTTAACCAGTAGAATCCCCTTAACCATTAAAAAATCAGTGGGTTTCTCTTTCTTCTAATAGAACAAACTAAACTAGACTCTAAATACTTTTTTTCTCCTGCCTCAAAACATGTTAAATCTCCAAAGTCTTTTCTCACTTATTTCTTTTTGGCACTCTGTAGCTCAGAAACTGGGTCGGAAAAAGCAGACAGAGTCCAAAGATTAAGCGAAACCAGGAATGATGATGACGGCCCACAGTTCGGAGCAGGGAACTGTGTCTCCAGTAATGTGTGTATAAGAATGATCACATTTTCAGATCCCAAGTTAAGGAAACCCAGGACTGAGCCCTATTTATCTGCTCCTAACTAACACCATAACAAACGTTCATCCTACCCTTGCAATCGATTACCATCAGGCTCGGCTTGTAGCGCATTACACCAGACGACAGGAATGTATACGACCTACATTAAAGCCACACTAAGAACAACAGTGACTTCGAGGGAAATGACTGGGAATAATCTTCCCAAAAGTGCCGATTGTAAATCTAGCGCGTCAGAGCCTGTCGGCGGTGTGTTGTTGAGTATCTTTGTGAGATGAATAGTGTTTTGGCTGAGGAGACAGTCACGAGGTTGGGGCATTAGGAGGCCAAGTGATGAAGTGGAATACCAAAAAAAACAACATCTGGTCTTCCTGCTGCCTCTACACCAGCAGACACAGAGCAGGAGGTTCAGAGGGAAATAAACATGGTTAAGAAGATCTACCTCCATTTGTGTCTAATTGTGTCTAATTTTCTGAAAATACAATAAAACCTCAAGTCAAATGTGGTCATTCACTTGAACTGTATTTAACAGATAAAAGGACAAAGAAAATAGATTCAGTGTTTTCACTGTTTTTAATTCTATTTGGTAACGAATTCAAATACATTGGGACTTTCTGGAAGGTTCTTCATTCTTTGCAAGCAAACATGGGTTGTGGCTCACCGCTGTGGAACTACCAATCAATTTAAAAACAATGTTTCTCATCTATCCCTGTATCCCTCTTTCAATATATAGACAATCCTGTTGTCCTTGCCTCTATTAAGATATTGTACCAATTTAGACGTCATTTCAAGTCTATTTCTGCGCTTGCTCTTACCCCTTTGTGTGACAATCACCTTTTTCCTCCTTCCCGTTTAGACTCCACATTTTATTTGTGGGGAAAAAAAGGCATTCAATGTTTCTCTGATCTTTTTAAGGATGATATCTTTCTTAGCTTTACAGATATGTCAACCTTATATGGACTGCCCTCTTCTCATTTATTTCGTTAATTTCAAATCAGACACTGTGCTATCTTTCCTGAGTTTCCCTTCCAACCATCTAAACAGCCTTGGGAAGACCTATACAAACTATCACCACATAAGAAAGCTCTTATCTCACAAATATATAACACGGTTCTTTCGATGGACAGCCACTCAGATAATAAAACTATTAGTGACTGGGAGCAGGAGTTGGGTCTGAAATTT
>JBBPDC010150950.1:0-21134 GCA_037974485.1 Hemigrammopetersius urotaenia | reverse complement strand
ATTCTTATTCTCCTGCCTGGTCACTCCCAAGAGGCAGTTCATGGTCGTGGGGGTTTAGCCCCTCCGGCCATGACAATACTTTGGAAAATATACTTTTGTAGTACTTTTACTTTAATACCTTTTATAAAAAGTGGATGACATTCTCCCATTTTGAAATTGCACTTTATTTTATTTATTTAGTAATATATTTATGTTTAGGCTACTTTGTCACGATAGAGGTAATATATTATGTTTTGACCCTTGAATTTTGTTCAAAATAAAACACATGAGAATTGCAACCGCTTGATTTTTTTGAAAATTAGTCGTTTAGATTCATCGACTAATCCAAAAATTAGTCGAAAGATTAATCGTTAGAAAATTAGTCGTTAGTGGCAGCACTATTAGTGTCCATGTTGTGTGATTGGATGGGTGGTTAAAACCTGGCTAAGCCAGAGAGTCCGTGCGTGGTCACAACTAACAACCCAGTTTCTACTTTGAAGCTGTTTTCGAGAGTTAGAGGGAATGTGTGAAACTCCAGAGAAAAGTATGGTCTTTATTCTCCTTTCTGTTTAGTGGATAGAAGGACTATCCATCCCACGTTGGTGTAGCGGTGTGTATACACCTTTGAAAACGTATTACTGGGCAGGGCTGAAAGTCAGTAACACTTTGAATCGTTTGGATCTCTCCGCCATCATCACTCCATAAGCGCGAGCTCTGTGTGCGCGCGAGCTCTGTGTACTGAGGAACAGACTGCATTTTGTGCGTGAGATTGCAAATAACGGCAGTGCAGGCGAATAATGAATATTATAAAAAGTTACAAAAGGCTGGTCAGATAAAATGTTATGTAATGTTTATTAAACATAATAAATAGGACATTTATTTATTTTTTTATTTCTCCAGTACCGACAGCAGAACCGTTTTTGATACCGCATTCTTTTATAATTAGCCACCGGGACCGAATAAGTACCGGGTTTCGGTACCCATCCCTACCCCAAGCTGTACATCACTTTAAGCACCATGACTCTAAAGAACCCTTCAGTTGACGATTCTTAAAAATACAACCTTAATAAATGATGGTTACATTTAAAGAAACTCCTCATAATCTAAACACTTTATGGCAGTTTTTGTTTCTCCTTAGAGCTACACATGCAAACCTTTCATTTTAATAGATTACATCTGATACAGAACTACAGAGCTTTGCTTTGACTTTTTTTAAATTTGTGATTGATTTTGATGTGATCGAATGCTTAATGGTTTTTTGTGTCAACAGGGAAATATTACTTTGAGCTGGATGAGAAGTCAGTGTTGCCAGGTTACCCTAAACTTATCGAAGACCTGTGGGGAATTAAAGGTCCCATAGATGCAGCGTTCACACGCATAAACTGCCAAGGAAAATCATACATCTTCAAGGTGGGAACTTAGTCTGGAAATTTACAATTTCTATCTATCTATCAGTAATGCGTAATCTATCCATATTGTTTCCCAGGGCAACCAGTACTGGAGGTTTGATGATGGCGTTCTGGACGAAGATTTTCCAAGAGATATTTCTGTGGGATTCGAAAAAATTCCAGATCACTTGGATGCCGCCTTTGCCATCCCTGCCCACAGCCACCATGGCAAAGAGAAAGTTTACTTTTTTAAAGGTTAGGCCTTATTATGAAAACCTGTGTGACTTTGTTCTGTTACCAAGTATCTACAGTTCTATGTAAAAGTTTTGAGCCATCTCTCATTTCTTTATATTTTGCATTGAATCATCTTCCTGGTTACCAGTGTTTTACTGCAACTGACTGGAAAGTGCATAAAGATACAAGGGGCCTAGATAAAGGTGTTCCAACCACTCAGCATTCAGCACCACCAGTATACTGATCACCGCCTGATCATCTGGAATCATCTGCACCTGTTTCCTCACTGGTTCAGGCCTTAAGTTAGATGTGCCTTGTTAAGCTTGAATGATTCCTATTTAACAAACAAAAATATTCTTCTGAAACTGGTCAGATTGAGGGACTTAAAATGAGTGTCCTTCAGAAAGCCTGGAGAACTGTTCCTAGATTAAGACTACATTATAAATACAAGAAACTCTGACTTTTTAGTAGCAAAATAATAATTAATGAGGGGTGGCTCAAGATTTTGCACAGAACTGTTCTTTCCGATTTCATTATAATGACTTTTTAAAAACATCTCTAGGAGACAGCTATTATCAATATGAATTTAAACACCAGCCGTCCCATGAGGAATGTTTTCAGCTGTCCAGGAGTTCCCCCTCTGCCCTCTTCAACCGATACACAGATCTGTACTACGACCGGTGGGCGGAGCATTTCAACCGACTCTTTGGTGGAGGTAAGGTTGCAAAACTGCATCACTGTAGCACATGGATGTAATTCCTATATTTACATAATGGAAATATATTTAGCTATTAAGCTTGGTCAGTTCATTGATTGATTAATTGCTTTTAAACTATAATAGCAATGCTGCCTACTGCCATATGTATATTAAACACCTCATCTTATCATACAAACACATTACCAGCCAACCATTACAGACTATAGATATACAAAGAACACAAAACCACTGAAAAAAAACTGTTTGACTGTAATGCTCTCCTATCTTTATTGACTGTAATGCTCTCCCTCTTTTCTTGTCTATGTTGTTGTTTTCCCTGCACATGTGTTTGTGTTCTCACTATCACTCTCCGCTCTAACCTCTTTGCTCATATCTTTTGTAAACCAGTTAATATTTACTTGTGTTTTTATGTTACCTCTAGCTTACATTCATGTTTTTGTTTCTTGTTTGTTTATAAAAATTTCTGGGATTTCACACCAACATCCTGTTTGCCCAAGCATTACAATAGCATACACTGTATGGACAAATGTTTTGGGACACCTCTTAATTACTGGATTCAGGTCCCCCCTTACCTCCAGTGAAGGGGAATCTTCATGCTTCAGCAGAGCAAGACATTTTGGACAACACTATGTTTCTGACTTCATGGACACTTCTTGGGGAAGAACCTTTTCTGTTCCAGCATGACTGTGCCCCAGTGCACAAAAGGAAGATAAAGATGAATGAGTTTGGTGTGGAATAACGGAAACTCAGAGGGGATCGTGCCTTTGCTGTAGCCTTAGCTTTCAACATTTTATGAGACGCTGATTTTTATGTAACGTTTGATGTTGCGTGATTTTACTGTGTATGTTCATCTTTTATGTTTATTTATTTATCTATGCTTTTATTTTATTTTTATATGGTATGCTTTCATATTGTATCATGTACAGCACTTTGGTCCTTTGTGTTTACAAAAGTGCTTAACAAATAAAGTTGGATTGGATTGGATTGGAACTTGACTGGCCACACAGAGCCCTGACCTCAACCCCATCCAGCACCTTTGGGATGAACTGGAACAGAGAGTCAGGCCTTCTTATCCAACATCAGTGCCTGACCTCATAAATGCTCTACAGAATGAATGGGCACAGAAACTCCAAAATCTTGTGGATATCCTCCAAGAAGAGTGAAAACCATTATAGCTGCAAAGGGGGAATCAGCTCCATATTAAAGTTTATGTATTTGAAAACAATGTCATTTTTTACAATGTCAAGTCCCTGTTGGTGTAAAGCTCAGGTGTTCTAATACGTTTGTCCATATAGTGTGTATTAGAGAGTCTAGTCTGCTAGTATAAATCACTTTTTTCAAATTTTCATGTAAAACAGTAGATCAGTCTTTAGTAACAAATTTGATACGTTATACTTGCATTTTTCAGTTCCAAGCCACCATGGAGGACATCACTTCATCAATAAGGACTGGCATGGTATCAAATCTCCTGTGGATGCTGTGCTGGCTGGAAGGCTGTATTTGTCCTATAGACCTTTGCAGTTTCCCAGTAGGAGGCGTCAGGATGATGATCAGCAGTGGGGTCAACAGTGGAGCCAGCCATGGGGTCAACAGAGGGGGCAACAGTGGGATCAGCAGTGGGATCAGCAATGGCAGCCCAGACGCAGACAGACCCGATCGCCTTACTGGGAAACTATGGCTGAAAGGGGCATCGCCATCGGGCAGGAGTTTGCTCAAAGGTTTGGGCCTGATCAGTGGAGAGACCAGGACAGACGAAGGGACGGCTACAGGCGGCAGTATGACCGCGATTACGACTACATATACAGCTCTTCTGAGGATGTGGCCTTAGACATACTGCGCAAGAAACAGCCCTTACAGAGCGTCTACTTCTTCAAAGGAGGTACTGGATCCAGAATATTAGATTTACTTTTTTTTCAGGCTCCTTTGCACAAACCCAGACACTGCTTACAACAGTGTTCTTATGTCTCATCAGAAATAAATAATGAATGAAGTCTGGCTTGTTTCTCCTAAACTTCCGTTTTTTCACTGCTCTCAGTTTTCTTCTCTTTAACAACCTTACAGGTCTGACGTTGGTAGTTGAGACCTGAATTTGATCACCAAGACAAATTTCAGGCTCATTTATGATCTTGTGGTTTATCTGAAGATGTGATGTTCTGAGACAAATAAAGATTGGAACAGAGAGAGAAAAGAAAGAGCATTTTAAGATCCTTAATTGGGATCGTCCTAAGATTAAAGGAAGGCTCTTTCTCAGAAGCAGAATTTAAGAAGTGGCATGTAATGTCCCTTTTCTTTGTCCACAGATCAGTACTACAGGGTAAATTTGAAGACCAAGCGAGTTGACAAGACCTTTCCTCCGTACCCGAGACCCATCGGAAAATACTGGCTGGGCTGCCCAGACAAACCAGGAGCAGAGAAGAGATGAGTGAGACAAGTTCTAGCATATAGCAGTTCTTTGGATTAAGAGAGAAATAAACATTCCTAACAGGCTGAATGACCAGGTCATTTCCAAAGCTTTTTTTTTCCTTTTCTATTTTGCAGTGGAGTTGCAAACTTAATGCCACTAACAAGTAAGCTTAAACACTGACAGTACATCTGCAGACCAAAGTTTGACATTGGAATTGGATGGCAAGTTAAAAGTTAAGATGATAACATTGTTTATGTTTAGTTTGTACAATGTTGTATACTTTAAAGTTCTTATCAACATATTTACCATAGTAGTAGCGCATGTTTATGTTCATTAACTTTCAGTTCAAGGTGAAAGTCAATGCAGGGATGTTATCCACTACACTGTCCAGCCACATACACCAATTCAGTATCCTTCAAAGAAAACCTTTAGATAGGAGGAGCAAAACCAGACAGTGGCGGCTCAGACTGTGGGGCTTCATGCACAAATTACACATCTGAACTCTAACATCCAGTTCAGGAGATCAATCCCTGTCTGTTCTTACCTCTGTTGCCAGATGTCCTAGATTTAGTGCTAGTGCTGTCAGGTCAAAAGCAAGGGGTAAAGTTCATCCTGTAATCTATACCAACTGATTACAATTTCTTCATATACCTTTGTTAACCTAGTTTTATTTACAGCCATCAGGGATAATTCTAGATCTTCACCATTTGTTTTTGAAGCAACTCTTTGACCACATAATTGTTTTTATATCTGCAGGGTAAACTATTCTGTCTTAAAACGACTTACAGCCTCACCCCTGTGGCCGATAAATATGAGCTACATGTTACTTTAAAACATAACCATCTCCCAGTGAGACACTTGGAGTGCAGGTTATGAGAAAATGTATTCCATTTATGACAAATCATAAAATAAATTGTACTAATTAGTGTCTGTTTATGTGTCTTGCTCACCACAGAATAATTTAGCAAATGATTGCCTTTGGTGTACTTTCTAACTTCTTGGCCTTGAACATTATACTGCCGGAGGGAAACAAGCTTCTGGATTTTATCTTCTGCTCAGAGAAATGTAATCCTTAACAAAAACTCAGTTGCAGATTTCACAGCCAAGACACATTACAGCCAATTTTGTCTAATTAGCTAAACACACAACTTCATGGTTGGAATGGGAGTAGTGCTTACTCAGCATAAAGTCTTGAGTAAAACAGTTGGTGCTTGTAAATGAAGTCATTTAGGAATCTCCTAAGAACACACAGCCATTTATTCCAGTCACTGAAAGCAAGTTTTGTCTTGATTTTTAGATCAGATCATGCTTTGAAAAGTGCTGCATTGAAAGGTAATAGTACAAATCAAAAAAGAAAGATGTTCCGTGTTCAGTGAAGGGGAGAGTTGAGAAAACCGAGGCTTTAGAATAATCGGTGAGACACTTATACCTTCTAAGAGAACTTTAGTGCTTTATTATGGACTCATTTAATCAAAGAAGTCCTGGAACAGCAGAACTATTTCTGTCATTTTCTTAAAACCTGTGTGTGGATTTGGGAAGAAAATTTTCTTAAAACTCTGTTTATCCACATAGTTCATTTTTTTTCCACACACTTAGTATCACACATGACCATTGCGAAGCCTTAACATTCTTAAACTAAATATGAACACATCAGACATTCCATTTTACGCTAGATCAGCTTCACTCATTAAATATTCATCATTCACAACATGCCTTTTAATGAGCTTGCAATATGGGAGCTATTTACATTTGTATTATACTGTTTCTTTATTAAATTGCCTATAAAAGTAAGCACCAAAAACATGAGAACCTTAACTAAAAAAGGAATTACAAATGACAAGGACAAGATAAAAGAACAATAAAGTGTCCAGATGCAATTTATTTACAAAAAAAACATATCTTAAAGTCTCTTAAGGTTTCCATTTCTATTAACCTATAATCTGGGATGAACTGCATTAAAAATTAGGTTAATACTAATGCATTTTCCATGTAAATGTAATCAGCAGTCAGATTTAATTAAGGGGGAACGTGAGGGTGTTACATAAACATTCTCATAGTTGGGCTCTTCATCTTGAGCTGCCAGGGTTTCGTTAATGATGACCTCTGAAGCAGTGGACACTTCATCAGACGGAGCCACTGTTTCATAGACTGCGTCCATCTGTGTGTGGAGTTTGGGTGCTGTGTTGGGGTCAGTGCCGTCTCCCGACCCTTGCGTGGGGCTTTCAGGGACACTCTTGAGTGTGGAGGACAGAGGCCTTTTGGGGGTGCTGTTCTCATGTGGACTTTCAGAGTTGTATTTCTTGCGACTGGGTTTTCTCATGACCACCTCAGACGGGCCGGTCCCGGCAGCCTGCTCCCAGGCACTGGCCCGTGCCCCCAGTTTCCTGCGAGGGGGTTTTGTCACTACAGGCCCTTTTCCTTTGGGCCGGTTTGCTTCCTCTCTCTGCCTCTGGAGGCTGCCCAGCCTGCGCAGCATCGCCTGCACAGGCCCTTCAGAGCTGCCCTCCGGCTTTGCTGGAACAGCCTTGCCCACGGTCATGTAGACGGTGGTCACTTTCTCTGTGCCCGTTTCTGTGCCATCAGTGGAGGCCTGTGGCTGGAGGGGCTTCTTGGTACTGGACAGTGTGCGGCGTCTGCTGCCCGGGACAGTCAGGTAAGTCCTTGTGGCTGCAGAACTGTCTGCCTGAGGAGCTTCAGGTGATGCATTAGCTTCTTGGTCCTCTGTGGAGGCATTTGCCTCCTCATTACTCTCCTCTTTCTCGCTTTCCACCTGCCCCTGGTTCCCCTGCTGCAGCATCAGGAGCCCCCAGGGGGTTTTGGGCTTGCGAGCATTAGCTGGCAGCTCCTGGGCTGAACCTCTGCGCTCTTTAGGGCTGAACTTGGTGCCCTCAGCAAAGGAGACAGAGGGCCGCTTGGACTTGGCGATGCTGGACGTACGAGGGATGCCGAAGGCCAGAGACATGTCCTCGCTGCTGAATGCTGATGGGTCCGGGAAGACATTACACTTGGAACTTAGCTCCTGGAACTCACCCCCTGCTACAGCTGGGATGTCTGACAAGAGCAGAGAAGCAGAGTTTTCACTTGATTGCACATTCCTGATTCAATTATGATTCTTTACAATGCTAATGTAAATAGACTATAAATAAACTGTTTACAAATTAGAGAATTAAAAGTAAAGTGAAACATAAAAAAGGTATTTGTGAAACAGCCTGTTAATTTTAGCCCAAAATGCAAGCTCTGTTGTAATCAATCCAGTCGAATTGTTGTAATCAATGCAGGTAAAGGCATTACACAGCATTGTCATACTGCCAGCAGTTAATGATGATCACAGACAGGAGTAGGTGAACAGAGAGTCAATTAAACAAGCCAAACAAAAGAGAGTGCATAAGAACAGAAGAACATCCTGTACCTTCTCTAGGTGGGATGCAGTACAGCGCCTCTCCGTCCTCATCGGTCTCAAATGAGTCAGTGACCCAGCCTGAGGAGGGCGGCTCAATAAAGCTGTGGTTAAAGGTGAGCTCTGGATCGTGGTGAGAAACTAGAGGCACAACAGAGAACATTATGGTCCAGTTCAGGTCATGTGTGGGCCACCTCACTTGCAGGCAATTTGAAATTAAAGACAATATCTTAAATTTGCATTCAGAAAGCATTTACAACCGAAACACTCCTACTAGTTTGGGCATGAGTGGACGGGGCTAATAAACAGCTGTAGGCTGAGTAGATGTAATATGAAATATGTAAATGTTTTTGTATCATAGGGAAAACAGCAAATCCAAACTGGCTTGGTTTTGCAGCTTAATTTCCATGAATGAAATGTATGTGCTTTTACACTTTAAACGTGTTTACATACCCTCATAAAATTCTTTTATTTCAAGGAAAAAACAAAAACATTCTATGTCCGACTAGGCGTTTTCATTTTATTAATAGCTTGGGAAAGCAAAGAGTTTTATTACTGAGGATATAGTTAAATACTCTAATATACAGTGGTACCTTGACTTCGTTCTGTGACGGAGCTTGTAACTCAAATTACTTTTATGTCAAATCAATTTTCCCTATTGAAATGAATTGAAATGCCATTAGTCCATTCCGGATCTCCAAAATACCATGGAATTTACAGCAATAAACTGGTTTTATTAAAAAGCATTTGCCGGTGTTCTGCCAGAAATGGATGCCGCTTATAACTTGTGACTGAAATACTGTTTCTACCTCAAACTGGCTAGATATAATTCAGGAGGGTTATGTGTGACACATACTGCAAACAGTCCGTTATAACTGCTGAAATACCTTGAAAGGAACATTAAAACTGAGAACAACTGCAGACGGCAATCCATTTCTGGCAGATGATCACTTTTTGGCACAACACCGGTCCTCTATTTGAAATTCTCGAACCAGCACTGGGTTTAAACAGCTCGTCCGATGCCTCGCTCGCCAAAGTGCCTGGGTCTGCTGCAGCAAATTGGCATAAACAGCTTGAGTCTTCTCCAGATTATCACCTCTTTTACAGGATCTCCTGCAATCTGCTTCTCTGTCAACCACACCATCAGCGGTTTCTCCATATTTTAGAAAATATTTTGATTCGCCATGTCGACTACAGGCACACCTTGGTCATGTTTTTCTGATTTATTTCTTTTAATTCAATGCACATCATCTGCTTCTTCTCAGCACTGTCCTTCGCACTCACTTTCTTTGGACACATGGATGGATAAACGAATGTTTTCAAAATAACTGCAAGCACAAAAGCTCGTAACCCGTAACTCAAAACTCGTCCGAGTGACGTCTCATATCTCGAAAACACACTCATACCATTGTATACCTTAATATAATCTTGTATAATCGTAATATATTTCTAATAATCTACTATTTTTCTGAATGTTGTAAAATTTAAAGCAGGTTTTTAATGTCTATCTGGTGCATTGTACTTTTAAAATATGGAAAAATGACCCTGTTGATGTCCAGTGCATATTACTGGCATAAAGGCATATGTGTGGTTAACAACAAAACACATAAAAAACAGCAGTGTGGCAAAAGCTTGGATCCAAAAGTGAGTTTTATTAGGCGTCTCTGACCTGTAACCCTGGGAAGTCCCGCTGACCAGAGGGTGAGGCACGGCATGGCTGCACTCATGTTGGCCAGAACCGTGTAGACATGATGCTTCATGCGGCCCAGTGTGCTCCCATCTCCCACTGCCACCCTGTGGTTCAAATAGAATAAACATATTCAGTTAAAAAAACTAGAAATATATGAAGAAACTTTACACTGTATTGATCCAGATGAAAAATATCTGACCTGTCTTTTCCTTGCGCTGGACTCCCACAACAGCAGCAGCAGAACAATAAGGCAAGAATAAGAAGCAGCAGAGGAATCAGCAGCCCTGTGAGCAGCCCTGCACGAATGTCTGGGGGAAAATTTAACATAAAGACTTTTTTTTACAATATACAGTACTGTGCAAAAGTCTTAAACCACACATCATTTCTTTATAGTTTGCTTTGAATCACCTTGTTGGTACAAAACTGCTATTGTCTTATCTTTGAGGTGATTAAATGAAATAAATGGGAACAAATGTTTTATTGTGACAGGCTGCAAAGAGCCTAAAGATACAATATGTCTAGATAAAAGTGTTCCAACCACTCAGCATTTAGCATCACCAGTATACTGATCACTGCCTGATCATCTGCACCTGCTTTTTCACTGGTTCAGGCCTTATGTCTTTTGTTCTGCTTAAATGATTAATACGTAGGTCACTGTGCGATATATATAAAGAGAAAAGGGATGGATCGAGACTTTTGCAAAGTATTTTTTCAACTAAACAACAACAACAATAATAATAATAATAATAATAATAATAATAATAATAATAATAATAATAATAATAATAATAATAATAATAAAGCTCTGTGTGCACATACTGTAAGGACATGCCCCAGTTGCAGGGTGACACACATCACCCCCACAGTCGCAGGACAAAGAACAGTTTATTCCATACAAATGCTCTGGACATGAACTGTTGCACCTGTATAGACAGACAACAGATTTAGATTTAATAGTCCATCTAGGGTGCAAGCAGACCCTCTGCACCCCCAACAACCTTACCTCTCACCCTGAAAGCCAAGCTGGCACACACAACCTCCCGTCACATGATCACAGTATCCATGATAGCAGGGGCTGCATTGAAATTGACAACCATCTCCAAAAGTACCCATTGGGCAGGGCTGGTCACACCTGTTGAGCGAGTGAGGGTGAGGGTGTTAAAACAATTGCACAGGACTTTTCAATAAGTTACTCTTATTGGGCCTTACAATACTGAGCAAAAATCGTGACTCTCCTTATTTCTTGTATTTTCAGACTTCATGTATTTTTAATGTAGACTTGAGGAATAGTTCTCCAGGCTTCCTGAAGGACTTTCAAAAACTCTTAATTTTCAGTCCAATCCCTGAACCTGGTCAGTTTCAGATGAATATTTTTTTTTTGTTAAGCCACACAGTCATGCACCTATGAACTATTCAACTGGCTGCAACTGGCTATGAACCATTCAAGCAGAACAAAGCATGACTAACTAATGGCCTGAACCAGGGAAGATTCCAAATGATCAGGCGGTGATCAGTATACTGGTGGTGTTGAATGCTGAGTGGTTGAAACACCTTTATCTACACACCTTGTATCTTTAGGCACTTTGCAGCCTGTCGAAATAAAACATATGTTCCCATTTCTAATCTACTCAATATGACAGAGCTACGACAGTTGACTCAAATGAGGGATGGATCAAGACTCTTGTGCAGTCCTTTTACATAGAAAGAGTGTGACGTGTAAGTAAGAGGTTATGGGGGTAATTACTCAATAGCTTAATTTTACTAGAGCATATCTATTTTCCATCCATTCCAGTTGTAAAATATTGTTTACAGGTGCCCTGTTTTCACTGCACTCCAACTAACTGACATCAATGAATATCATTTCTTGGCTATGAAGAAACAAACAGAACTGCAGCAATCAGAGTTACAAGTTAATTACTGATTCCTGCCTTGGTCCAGTCCAGCCTGGGTCACAGTGAGAACACTCTCCTGTTACAGCGTCACAGGGTTCGTCTTTCCTGCAGTTCAGACACACCTCCTGGCACCGGATACCGTAGTGACCCGGCGGGCAGGGCTGGTCACAGCGCGACCCTTTCCAGCCTGGAGCGCAGGAATCACACGAGCCATTCACCCTCGAGCACGGCCTGCTACCCTCGCAGTGTCCACAGCTACACCCACACATACACACAGAAAACAGATGTTATGTAATTATACAACACATACATAGCATGATAGAACGCCTTACCCTTCACATCAAATGTTTTAGAACAAAATGCATTTCTGAAATGCATTTCAGTACATGAGCATGTTTTGAGTCAGTTTGCAGCGTCTTTAATGCCAGATTATGATGTAAGCTACTAAATCGGACATACTGCCAAACATCTTTATCTCTCATTGTAATGTCAGCACTCATACCTTTCTGGCTCAAACCACCCTGGATTCAAAACTCATTTTACATGTGCTTTTAACATGTAACATCCTCGTACTCATTTATCTTATTAGTCACTTTGACAACAGTTGTTTACTGTTGATGTTAAATGAACAAAACAGTTCTGAGAATTTAAATGAAAAATATAAAATATGGAGCTACACCATCACATCTGTGTACATGCATGTAGCTGAGATGACTATTTATGAACATTTTACATTTGTAAAGAAGTTGCATTCCCAAACAGTATGGGCAGAGCGTGCACCACTCCAAACCCCAACAGAGCAACGTCTTCCTGTGTCTACATGGACTGTACTTTGTCCGACAGATGTTACGTCCATGTTTTTTGCCACACGAGGACATAACATCTATCCATCATCTGAATTGTTTATGCTTAACCAGAGTGCTGGAGTCTGTCCCTGTGCTCCTAGGGCAAAAGGACAGGTCACCCAGTCTATCACAGGCTGCACACAGCTCCAGTTTGCTTGATGCGCCCAGTGGAATCCACACGTACATCGGGAGAACATACACACACACAGAAAGAACCCACAGCAAGGGAAATGAACTCATGACCTTCTCTCTTTGCGGCAACATAGACGTAACTGACCTCATAGACATAATCCACTCAAATGAACACAGCCTTCAGGATGCATTCCCTACATTTAACCAAAAGGAGGAATACGATGAGGGCACGCTCACCCTAAAAACTGTACTGAGTTCAGATTTTCTATTTTTCAAATGGTTTACACTTTTTACGATTATAATACATTTGCAGGCCATAACTTTGTCTCACAGAATATCGACTATAGCCAATATTGTTCAGTCATATCTGAATAATTGATTCATTTACAAGCTGAGAAAATAATCGAGCCGAGGAATCACCGACCTGGCTGGGCTGGAATTGATGACCCCTGGTCTACTGTATTTTAATTAAAGCCCACACAAACACACATCAGGCTCACCTTTGTGTGCAGCCTCTCCCATAGAACCCCGGGCTGCAGGGCTCATGGCAGAGGGGTCTCCGGTAACCCGACTCACAGACACACTCTCCGGTGTTGGGGTCGCAGTCTCCGTGGCTGAGGTTGCAGATGCAGTGGCGATTGCAGTTTCGTCCCCACCAGCCCTCCAGGCACTGGCAGTCCCCTGAGTGCTGCAGGCAGGGGGACTCATGGCAGTTACAGCTTAGGCTGCACTTCAGGCCATAGAAGCCGCGCTTGCAGAGGCAGCGGCCCGTGGCCTGGTCGCAGGTGGATGTACCAGGGTGGCAGGTGCAGGCCTTACTGCAGGTAGACGTCCACCAGCCCTCGTCACAGCTGCAGTTCCCATAGACCGGGTCACAGTGCCCATGACGACCGCATTTACAGCTGTTCTGGCACAGGGAGCCCCAATGGGTGGGCATGCAGGTACACTCGCCCGTAGAAGCATCACAGTGCCCGTGAGGATAGCACAGACAGGACTCACGACAGTCTGAGCCCCAGAACTCAGGAGGACAGCCTGCAGCAAACATGGGTGACAGACCCAAGCATGGATTACAGGTTGATATATTTCTTACATACTGATCTTTCTTCCACTACCAGTTTAATGTTTTTGCATTTTCTACATTTACATGTTACTGATTTAATATTTACTAAAATTACACTCAATATTCTTTTCTAACAAATACATGTACAGTATGTTAATTTGTGTTTCTGCTTTATAAGCCAGAAAATGTCATTTTACTGACCTATAAAAATCTACATAATATAATTATAATTTGGATCAGCAGACAAGTGTTAGATAATTAAATGGCAGCCAATGAGAGGAACCAGTTTACTAGTGCAAAGGACAAAGTTTCAGTTATTCCCTCAACAACTTTCCAGAGTTGAACAAGAATGAAAATCTGCAGTTCATGAAATTAATTGATAAGTGGTAAAAGCTGTGATGTCAAAACTTGACTGGTAGTGTAAATAGGAGCGTAGTTGTAGAGCCTGTGCTTTGCTGTTATTTTACCTTATAATAATGTTAAGGATTAAATCATTAAATAAAGTTTTTAAAATGATAAATAATGTACTACAAATATAAATTTGACAATGAAATTAATGAAACAATGAAAAGCTTTCGATGCTTTAGTACTCACGAGCCTTACACTGGAACCCATAAAAGCCAGGTTTGCATCTGCATACTCCTGGATAGACACACACCTCGCCCTGCTTGCAGGCCATCTCACCTTCACAGACCGCTAAGGATAAAAAAAGAATTTTAGTTTAGATGTTAAAACCTTGGGCCAACCTTCTCACACACAGCAATAAAGCAGCAGGATTTCAGTGTTAAGAAATATTTTGTGATTGAGAATTACAAGAAAAAATGTGTTTGCGCTGTGGTACTCACGTATAGTGCACTCATCATCCTGCTGTGCCCATCCAGAACAACACACAAGAGAGGAGCTCCTGTTCATGAAGGAAAATAAGAAAAATTATAGCAAATTGTGACAAAGATACCAACTTATCCAGTGTTTCTTCTAAAATCAAGGATATTTGTAGGGGATTTGCTGCAGTAGTCTTCCAGCAAGACCTAGTGCTAGAGACTGAATGCGCTGTGAGGTTTGCATTCAGCTGAGGTCCGTGAGTCCAGCTATGTTGCATGGTCTCAGGAGTCTAATCCAGGACCATTAAAGTGAGAAAGTTAAGGAAGAAGATGCTGGGTTTGATTCCCAGCCAGGCATCTGAGTGTTCTTTCTTTAAGTGTGTATGATTGTGTGGGTTAATATGAGGTACTCTGGTTTCCTCCCACAGTCTAAAGACATGTCAGGTAAACTAGAGATGCAAATTGTCCTCAGGTGTGTGTTAAAGTGTATTTACTATAATGCATTGCTGTGAGGTCTGCATTCAGCTTACAGAATATTAGGGAGGTGATGGTATAACCCCCACCCCACCCTGAAATGGAGTCGCTAAGACATGCCCCCCTGTCTGAAGTTGCTACTTTAGTGTAAGCATGCACAGTGGTGCCTTCTCATGGTGTCACCACTTGATACCAATTGTCTCCCCATGGCGTGACTTCACAGTGAGAATGTCCTGGATTTGATTCCCAAGGATTCTTTCTGTGTGAGTGTGTATGTTCTCCCTGTCTCTGTGTTTCTACTCGGTTCTCTGGTTTCAGCCCAAAGACCTGCATGTCAGGTGGACTGGAAAACTGGAGATGCCAAAGTGCTCCTAGATGAGTGTGGGTGTGACTTGTCCAGTGTGTCTTTTGCCCTATGAGCACTGGAATAGGCTCCAGCACGCCCCATCCTGGTTAAAGATAAGCTTTTCGGATACTGGAGGTCGAGATCTGGGTCACAAAAGTATAGTTAGCAATGAAGAAGATTTTCTACAGAGATCATACAAACTGTGTCTAAGACCTTTCTAAGCAATGGATTCATCTTATTAGGTGTCACTGAGTACATTGAAATGTGCCTATAAATGAAATGCATTTTTATTATTATTATTACCTCAAAGTATCTTCTAATTAAAATGGGTTTCTGTAGACTTTGTCGTGTAATTACAATAAAATTATATATATTTAACTGTTAATAAACAGTTAAATATGGTAAAGATAAAAACGTCTTTTCTCTCTAACTGGATTAAGAAATGTGGTTTGAGAACCATAGTCATTGGTCTGGTTTACAGAAGTCAAGAAAACATAAGAAAAACATGCTGGAGATGAAAATTTTGATTAAAGTGAATAAAGCAGGATTTCAGTACCTGGGACTGAGGCAGACATTCTTCCCTGTGGGCGAGAGCTCCTGAGTGGAAGAAGAGCAGAGGAGCAGCATCCCCATGCAGGTCAGGACCTTCTTCAGCCACTCCATACCTCTTTTCTCATGGGAAGAGACTCTCAACAAAGACCCTGAGCTCCTGACCCGGTCCAGGACCAGGCTTCGGTCAGTCCTGCGGGCTGTAGTGGTGCTGGCCCAGCGCTCCTCTTCCTTGCTCTCTGTCTTCTGCAGGCCTGGAGAAAGCCAGGCGCTCCGAACCTTCCCGTTTCCTCTTCGGGTTTCCTGGGGAAGCAGGTCAGCTTCCTCCAATTCAATCAGCTGCTGGCCTTTTAAAAGACACAATCCCTGCCCCGAATTCTGGGAAAAGCTGCATTTTTGAAAGCTGACTGAGTGTGTCTTCAGCGTGGCTGGATGTCACAACTCTGCTTTTGTGCAGAACAATAACTGATAACACACAGTGGAGGCAGGAGGAACAGCAGAGAGAGAAAACAGATCATTCACATCTAGAGTAATTGAAACACAAATATGCACCAAAGCTCCAATGATTTATTTGGATTCAGAGCTCAAAGGTTCTTGTTATACACAGTGCATACAAAAACAAAGTAAAACTATACTGATTTCACAATGTGAGCAGCACCGAGGCCATCCCTGCGTCTTTATTTCTGCACACCAGAGTATTATGGGCTGGGAGCACTCACATGATCTCTGGTTTCCCCTAAAGGAAGCGGAGGCTTCCTTTGAGTGAACACCTAAAGTCAGACAGACACAAAGAGACAAGAGCCACACTAATGCAACACAGACATAGACATAGACATAGACACACAAACACATACACACACACACACCTTTCATGAAGCCTCTCAAATACTCACAAACCACCTGTTTCTAAAATTCTTTGGTTTTTTAATAAACCCTGATATCATTTTAACAAATCCTTTATCATTGTGTTAGACCTTTTTCACCTCAATAGTTTTTCATTAATTATATTTCACTTTTATTTTGGTTGTGCATTATTGCTGTTTCACAACATGGTTTGTACACAATATCTTCAGACAAAGTTCTACTGCATTTCTAAGAACAGCTGGTTTCTTAAACCTAAAAACACAAAAAAAATATGAATACAAATGGTCATACACTGTCCCAAAACATTAAAAGGATGAACTCCTAAACGCATGCCATAACAATACATCAAAGGACAGCACTAAACCTATCAATTAGGTGATGATTAAAAAAGGTACTATAATGCCCCCAAGTGGCATAATAGGGTATTGTTGTGATTGTCTTCCGTGTCAGTTTTAATACATACTGGCATCTTTGGTTCAATTCCATATTAAAATATACTCTCTGCAACAAAATAACCATTTCAAATAACAACTCTCTATGAAAAACATTACGGTTATGTCCCATATTTATGGTATATACCATACAAAGCTAAAAAATGGAGAACTGTATTAGTTTCAAATATAGAATTCTAATATACTTTATAAAATAAATGCTCTCAGTTTTTCCCAGTGCTTTAATTTCTGCCCCCATTCATTCAAATGCCTTTCAGAGAGAACCTGTCCTTCAGTACCTCTGTAATATTTATGTAATCAATCCAAGACTTCTGACATCACTGTCAGAATTATTTTCAATTTATGTTTAAGTCAATTCATCATAATAATTGACCTTTGTATTATGTGTACATTTAAAGACAAACTACTTTGTCTTCTTGACCCATGCCCCAAAAAAGTTCAAATTTCAGAGATACAAGGTTTTGTTCCACTGCACGTTTCCGCAGGCCAAAACTGAGCCTGTTCAAGTCCTCACGCAGGGTTAGGGTTAAGGTTTGGCACTCAGAATGTGTCTCTGGGTTCAGCCTCCTCCTCAGGCTCCTGCTCGTCTGGGTTAATGATCTCCCACGCAGAGCTGGACGTCTGATGGCTGGGGCTCCTGCCACTGCCAGAGCGGGTCAGGAAACCGAAGCTAAGAGTAGAGAGAGAGAGAGAGAGAGAGAGAGAGAGAGAGAGAGAGAGAGAAAGAGACAGAGACAGAGAGAGAGACAGAACAGGAGAGAGACAGAGAGACAGAGAGAGACAGAGACAGAGAAAGAGACAGGAAGAAAGAGACAGAGACAGAGAGAGAGAGAGAGAGAAAGAGAGACAGAGAGAGAGAGACAGAGAAAGAGACAGGAAGAAAGAGACAGAGAGAGAGAGTGAGAGAGAGAGACAGAGAGAGAGAGAGAAAGAGAGATAGCACACACACATTTCTAATCAGTTAGAGAGGATGAGAATTTTCTCTGAGCACAATTAGAGTTGTGATACAATGCCACAATTTGTCAACATGAGATAAGAGCTTCGGTCAGAGGAAATGAGCTGTAGTCCGTCTGTCAAAAAAAAAACGTTTTTTTCAGATTTAAAGACATCTAATTCCAAAATAGTGGAAAAATAGTGTTTTCTAAAAATTGTGTTGCCAGTTCATCGTCATTACTTTAAACAACAACTAAACCTATGGAAATTTAGTTGTTGTTTAACATAGGTTATGTAAGAATGCCAAAGAGGCCAAGTCAAGAGGACAAACAGTGACTACAAGACACACAAATACACACACATATATGCACACAAGACAATGTCAGGATATGGAGTCATAAACATGTTCTATATGTATTATAAACAGTGTACTAACCAACAAGAAACATTTTTATTTTAAGACCTAAATACGTTTATTTGCAAAATTCTGGAAAAACTGGGCAGTTTTTCTGAAATTCAGCTGTTCATTGTCACTTGATTAATCAGCAAATCCATTGTTGTGAAATGTTTGGTTCTAGAAAACAGGCTCTGGCAGCAGAACACGTTTGACGGGACTTGTAATCTGTGTTTGCCTACAAGTGAAAGATATGAAAATGAGAGTTATGCTTCTACCGCCTTGCTTTTAGAAAAAGCTGTGTCAGCGTACTATTATAAGATTAAACAACACAACCGGATACATGATGGCTTTACTGTCAGTGTACAATGAAATATCTAAATATAAAAAAATTGTAAAATAGACAAAATAAATGGAAAATTACAAGAATATACAATATAGACAATACAGTAATTGACAAACCAGTGGCAGCAGAAATACTGCAATTTATGATATTGCAAATGGGATGAGACAAACCAAACAAATGGTACAAACCAATTTGCGACACCAAATTTGCAGCACTTAAATTATGCTTTTTCAATTCCATATTATCCAAAAGAAGGCTGAAAAAGCAGGCCCTCTTAAAACATATGGAGAATTAAGTACTTACAGGTTTCTAATGCGTGATTCTGCAGGTTTGCTGTCAGTGCAGTCTTTATCAGCGTCCTCGGTCTCCCTCCTCTCGAACAAGGGTCCACTCTCCTCATCACTACAAAACACAAACAGAACAAAGCATTTGTACAGAAAGCACTGTAACTGTACAATAAATCGATTCACAATAAACTGATAGGAACTCACGCGTTGCACTCGTCCACTGGAATGCCCAGCATTTTGGCCTTTATAACCATCCTCTGTTTCTTTATAGTTGCGCGCACAGCCTCCAGCAGGAAACCTGGACATCTCTCTTCATTCAGGATCTCCCTGCAACATCAGAGAGAACGTATAAATGATGCAAAGTGCAGAAGCATGAGGCGCTGATGAGATGATGATGAAGGTATTGTTTTGACTGATGGAAACGACAATGAAAAAAGAACAGCATAATAATAAAAAAAAGCTTTACACATTTTATAGCAAGCCAATAACCGTAAAATCACCAAGAAGAAAATCACATGGATGAAATATGACTACACTGCATTGTTGTGTAAAACATTGACATTTATATCATTCGGCAGGTACTTTTAGCCAATGAGACTTACAATGTTTTTGTGTAGGAGACTGCAGTGTTAGAGGTCTTGCCTAAGGACTCTTATTGTGCAGTGTTGTGTGTCTAAGGACTCTTATTGTGCAGTGTTGTGTGTCTAAGGACTCTTATTGTGCAGTGTTGTGTGGCCAAGGACTCTTATTGGTGTATTGTGGTGTAGAGTGGCAACTTGCCCAGGGTAGGAATCAAACTCCACTCTCCTGCTTGGAGGGCAGTGATGTTATCCACTACCCCAATACTCTAACCAACCACTACTACTGTAAAACCCATACATTTAACTGCACCGAGTGAATCTATTCAATTCTGTATGTGAAATGTGGTTCCTAGACCACAATTTAGACAGATCTGAAACTAGATAAACCACGGCTCCAAACTTAATTTCCCTGAAGAGGCACTGACCAAAGAGGTTCATTTTCTACCTCTGCTTAATTTTTACTTCTGTATTTTTGCACCAACAAGGCATGTTTGGACACTTTAGTCTTCTGTTGTTAAGCTCTCTCTCACCTCTGGTAGTAGGCCAGCTCTTCTTGAACCAGAAAGAGATTGGCCTTCAGCTCGTTCCTCTCGAAGATCATGTCACGCACCTCCTGCTTGGTGAAACAGGGCCGATTCGGGTCCCTCAGGTCAATGATCACCTGATATGTGGGGTCAATGGCTGGACTGTTCTGTAAAAGGGAGTGACAGTTTCACGTCATGTGTCACTCTGTTATAAAACAAACAGTTCAAGTTCCAAAATGACGCTGTAATCGTTTTTTACTGCACTGAGGGGACTGAATCACATCTGGCGACAGAAGTATGTGTATGTGTGTGATACAGTTTTGTTGCATGTACTTTAGTTCTTTTCCATTTTTCCATCAAGTAAATAACACTGGACACTGTTTATGTTATGTTTAAAGACAAATATAACTTTCTTTAAAGTTTAGACAGCAACCAAACAACCCATGGAAATTATACACTAGGAGGAAGCTGACCACAAACATAATCTTTTGCAAAAAAGCAAATAGAGGACAAACAGTGACTACAGGATAAAACACACAAACCCACACCCAGGACACATACAGTACTGTGCAAATGTCCTGAGCCACACCTCAATATTTCTTGTATTTTGCTTGTAATTACAAAATACCCTTTTGTGTTCATCAAATGTTTTGGCATATTGAGTAGACTAAAAGAAAGATGCACAAACGCTTTACTGCAAGAGCCTAAAGATACAAGATGCCACTCAACATTCGGCACCACCGAATGTAAGCACATCTAACTTAAGTCCTGAACCAGTGAAGAAACAGGTGCAGATGATTCCAGATGATCAGGCGGTGATCAGT
>JBBPDC010150913.1:0-21159 GCA_037974485.1 Hemigrammopetersius urotaenia | reverse complement strand
GTGTGTGTGTGTGTGTGTGTGTGTGTGTGTGTGTGTGTGTGTGTGTGTGTGTGTGTGTGTGTGTGTGCGTGCTTGCGTGCGTGTGTATGAGTGTTTGCCCAGGTAACTGCTATTCCCTGTCTTGTCTAGTTGGAGACATCAGATTTGTCAGAGAAAGACAATAAAGCTGACGTGGCAGTGGTGGCTGTACCAGAGCTTGACCCCAGCCCTGACCCTGGCCTGCCCAAGGCCCTCATTCTGGATCTCAGTCCCGTAAACTTCCTGGACACGGTGGGAGTGAAAACATTACGTGATGTGAGCAGATCTTACGATCAAATAAGTGCCTCTTTGAGTGTCTATCAAGAGCAAATAAATATGTATCTTTATTTTTCTATATTTGGTCATCACCGGTAGTTGCTGAAAGACTGTAACAAGAAGAAAATAATAAGGAAGGGATTAAGATTAATAACTGAACGATTTGGCTGTAGTTTAACATGGCCAGTTTACACATTACTAATGTTCCAGATTCAGCTAAATTCTTTATTTTCATTTGCTGTAACTAGGCAGAACAAATAATAAACCGTCATTTCACTTCCTATAAGCATCCTATGGTTTTGACAGTGAAGTATGAAGTGCCTGATAGATTACTCTGAGCCCACTTAAGCATCTTATTTTATATTTATGTTTTACAGGTTTTAAATGTACTATAAACAGTCCAATCTACTATAAGCATGTTGTGTATATGATTTAATGTGCAATTAGCTGTCATATCTCTCGCTTTCTTTCAGATCCACAGAGACTATGGGAATGCTGGAGTTAAAGTGTTCTTAACAGGCTGTCAGAGTGAGTGATGGATCCAAAGTGTGTGCGTGCGCGTGTTTGTTTGTGTGTGTGTGTGTGTCTGTCCATTTATATCTGTAAGTGCTTTTCTAGTGGTATGTGTGGGTGTTGTGTACATACATTGGTTTGGCTGTGCAAAACCTTTTCAAGGTTATTATTTTTACCAGCATGCTGTTTTGGAGCTGTTAATAGAACTGGTCTGAGGTATTTTATATCTGCCATTTTTTTAAATAATTATTTATTTCTATAATTATAGCCATTCATTTAGCTGGTTCAAACATGATTACACACAATTCCACATAATTGTAAGATATTAACATAATTCTGCCTTACATTCTATTTACTATCAGCTATAGCTGTGCTGATGCAACATTTTGTCACTGTTGGGACAAAACCTTGCACATCTATTTTTGTTCTTTAAACTTTTTAAAATGTCCCCATTTGCCCCCAATGTGCTACCATTTACACTGTATGGGAAAAAACATTAACTTACATTATAGGGTGGGTAATGAGCTGTATTCATTTATAGCAGCATATAGCATCCAAGTAAAAGAGCTGATGGCAACAGTTTAACAAAAATGAAGATAAATAATCCCCCCCCCCCTTTTCAGCAGTTTGTGGGGCAACTGTCTTTACAGCACTGTTCAAGCTCAGTCAGACTGGACGGTGACTGCTGATGGACTGCAGTCTTCAAGTCATTCCAGATTTTCAATATGGTTCAAGTCTGGTCTCTTACTAGGCCACACACAGACATAGGGCTAGTTTTACTGTGTGTTTTGAATAACTGTCGTGTTGGAAGGTGAAACTCGACTGTAGGGTGTTCTCTGGATGATGAGCTGTATTGGCTTTATGTCAAACGAGGCTAAATGGTTTGCTTTTAGTTGTAGTCTGACTATAATACCTCAGAATCTTTGAGGTGTGTTTTGGCAAAGCTTTATCAAGCTTGAGGAGAGGCTTTTTTTCTTGCAACCCTCCCATTCAAGCCCCATTTGTGGATATTATAGTCACATGCACAAAATGGCCACTCTTTGTCATGGGTTAAAATCTCAGGACTACCAATGCCTCCATTGAGGTGCCCTTGAGCAAGGTACCATCCCCACAGACTGCTGCCTGGGTGCTATAATTGGCTGCCCACTGCTTCACTCAGATGAATGGTTTAAATGCAGAGGACTGATAGGAGATATATATAAATATGTACTTTATGTGGAAATGATATTTTTCAGCGTATCACCAGTGAAACATATTGACAAATAATCTCTCTCTCTCTCTCTCTCTCTCTCTCTCTCATTCTGCCTCTCAGGTTGTGTTATTGAGAGTTTGGAAAAGGGAGATTTCTTCAATGACAAAGTCACTAAAGCCATCTTTTTCTCCACTGTGCATGATGCTGTTCTGCACTGCCAAGAGGAAGACATGAATAAAGTCAGACATTACACACAAACTGCACACACACACACACACACACCCCAATTACTCTTAATTAGTGCATGTGTAATGAGGAAATTCTACAGTGTAGCCGGCTGTACATGGTAGAACACTTTAATAAGCTTGTGATGACTAGTCACAGCATGTGTACACACCTACCTACCCCACATACACACACACATACACACAGACACACACACACATACAGGTTTGGAACTGAAATTCTTAACTGCACATAACATAAAACAGCATTTTTAGCTATGGTATTTTTAACAAATCTTATTTGTTTAAAAATAAATCCCCAGTACTAGAACACACTAATTACATAATTAATCATCTGGTTCATCCGGTTCCTGCTTTCCTGTTCATCTCTAAACAAAGCCAAAGAGGCATTACCAGTCTTCAGTGAACTGGAAATTAGAAGGAAATGGTGTACCCATGAATCCAAGGGAAGACTTGGGAAATAGTGGGCTGTGTTTAAAAAACACAGTTAGATGTGGTTTCTGGGAGGACAGGCAGACAGTTTACACTGATTAAAAAGTCTAAATGTTTAAGCTGTGTGTCTACAAATCCCCAGTAGTTGTTTTGAAGGCGTAGAAGTGGGACGGACAAGTGTAATTCCCCTTTAGAACTGAACAAACTGGCATCAAATACACACTTGTAGAAACTAAACACTTTTTTCTGTCCCTTTCTTCTACAGCTCGCAAAGGGAACACAATTTTAAATCCAAATTCATCTGGATCTGAAGCAGTTTGGAACAGCCTGAATATTGCATACAAGACTGCTGCTTCGACAAGCGCCCTCCTGAAACCCAGGACTGCTGTCAGTCGTTTATTAATCATTTGGATCTCATTACTGTTATGAAGAAACCTCATATCTCCAAAAAAGACATTTTGTTGGAAATAGATGTTCTTGAATTAACATGTGTTACTGTAATTTAAAGAATGTTGAAAGTAATTCTGGGCCATTTCTACTGGTCCCTTATCATCGAATGTGCTCACAGTGTTAAGAGTAGCTGGTGCTTTCAAATGTGATTTAGAAAAAGGGAGTGAATGAGGTTTTCTTATGATAACAGCTATTAATAAATGGCAATTTGAAAAATAACCATGGGTGCTACCACAACATACAAACATCAGTATGTTCAAATGTGTGTATGCGGGTTGTATGTTGTATGCCATTGCGAATTTATTTTAAAGTGCTGGGTGTGAGCTTTAGTATACAACCAAAACATAACACAAGCAGACAAATGTCTAGTACCTGTATGACACACACCTTAATGTCATCTAGTGTGTCATTAGCCACCATATCATCTGTTTACACCCCCGCAGGCTGACACAGTCTGGGTTTATAATCACTGTCACTGGCATATTAAACTCAGATTAAAATGGATGGTTATTTTTTTCCCATTACTCCAGCAAAGTTACATCATAAGAGGCACTCGAGGCCTATTATCTGAGGGAATGTGTAGGAGTGGGTGGGTAGGCCTTATTGATGTACCCCCCAGTAGGCCAGCCTACGAGAGTCAGTGGCTCATACTGAATCACTCACTGACTGACTAACATCGTTGAATCGCACATGTGCAAGTGGCACCTGACACCAGCAAGAGTTGTAGGTGAGCATACAGTCACTAAGCACTAGTATGTGACTAATAAGTGTGGCAAAATGTAAACTGGATTAATATTTTGATGTTTTGATTTTTTTTTTTTAGGTGTATAGCTTTCTAAAGGTGACCTTTATTCACTAGTGTAACATTAGCTGGCTTGGAAGTTATAATGCCATCACTACTAGAATGTTAGAAGATGTAGAAAGAGCTGTTTTTGCTCTTATTTTTACATCCTCATGAGAAAATGTACATTTGCTTGGCTTATTCTGGGTAACTGCAGGCATCGTGTGAATGTGTGTAAAAATCACATAGATGTTTCCGACTGTTATTGTAATTACACCTAGCACCTATATATCATGGATTCATTTATGACATAGCAGCAGACAAACCATGTCAGAATAAACAAAATTAGGGAAAAGAGATTTCTCGGCTTCTGCTCGGAAAGGTTTTAAGAGGCCTTGCGCTGCATTTATGACCAAGTGAGAGCTGGGAAGTTTCCGACCACTAAGTAGGAAAAAGCCGTCTGAACACCACTGCAACTCCCAGTTCCCACTCGGAAAGTCTAAAGGGCTCTGACGACGAGGAGCTGTGTGTCATTTTAGTGTGGTGGCTTTTAGAACATACTTTTGAGTTGTGTCATGCTATTTTTTAGGATATCCCTAAACACAGGCGGATACTTGAAAACCTGTATGGTTAGGGTCTTTGGTGCAAGATTTCATGCCATTTTCAGCACTTTAGCCTTGAATTATCATGACCTGTATCCATGTTTAAAATAAACGAACCCTAAGTAAAACAACACTTTAACTAAAACGGGATTATATTTAAGTTTTTGAAGTGTCACTTGTTCTGACAGAATATCAAGAGTCCTGTGTAACTGTACTGATTAAATAAGGGAACTAAGGCTTATTTAGGCTAGCTGACTGGTAATACATAAGTGACACATCCAAAAATAGCAATCGACACATCCTATAACCTGTAGCATAGACTCTAGCATGACAAATGCCATGCAGCTGATGTCAGTGCAGTAAAACTAGGATTGCCTAGACTTGTTTGTTCCTTCCTTCCTTTGTTTTTGTCTTCTCAGAAGAGACGTTTTGCTCATTTACCTCATTCTCATAAAAGATTTTATCACGGGTTGCATATTTTTGCTTGTAAACAAACAGTTTGAACAGTTACTTGAGTTTGATGATCTCATTTAAAATGGATGTGATCTTCAGATAAATAATCATGGTGACCACTACCCCTCATTAATTATATGTCTCCTGAATGCTTTTAATTTACTATTTTAAAAATCAAATTGCATGAAGCCAGATTAATTTCTTTTTTAATCTTAAGCGTAATTTTATAGTGAATGTCATGAAGGTACCTGAGAATTTTTAATGCTTTATATGTATACCATCACTGTAGTGTATTCTAAAAGTTCTGTGTTTTTTAGTAGACAGGTATACGAGAAAGCCATTATGTGACTGTGGGCAAAATGAGTATTATTTGTGTGCAATATGCATGAAAAACATAAATGCATATAAAACTAAGGTTGAGTGTGTGTTTTGTTTGCGTTCCCAGTGATTTTCCATGCTGGTAACATAAACCAGTTATTCAGGATCCCCTACTTGCCAGTAACCTGTTCTACCCACATGTAAATGTTTTTGTAGCAACTACCACAAGGTTAAGTAGGCTTTATAGAATATTGACAGTCTTATTTCAGTGTATTGAATTAGTTTGGAGTGCTACATTTACCAGTCTAAACCCTCTGGCCCTGTTCGTTTATACATTCAGCTCCCTCGTGGCCACTTTTGGTCGTTTTTTAATTCCTTGTTATTTACACTGTTAAATCATACAGTTTAGGTTAAAATGCTTTCATTCTGAACTCAACACTTGAGAAATGTAGTTTTTAGTGATTTCTACCAGATTATGTCATTTATCCATTTTGGCCAAGTGCTACAATTGGATGTATGGAGTACATTATTTATATATTTATTGTGTTGAAGTTAAAAATAAAAAGATCTGAAAGAACTCCAGATCCTTAGGAAATTTAATTCCATATGCATTAACAGCTAAAATGGTCCAAAAACGGTGAGTGAACTGATCCCAAAGACCCTCAATAGGACCAGAGAGTTAATATAGCTGTTGTCCACCAGTCTTAATATAGTTCCCATCCACCACTGTAAATATAGTCATAGCTACCAGTCTTAATATAGTTCATATCTACGAGTCCTAATATAGTTCATATCTATGTGTGTATATATATATATACGTCAATCAAGCATTGTAAATGATATTAACAGAGTTGTTAATGATATCAATGATAATGATATTTCAAATCAATAGCTGCCCTGAGAAATGGTTACAAGGTTTGGGAATTTATTTCCAATTTTAACCAAATATTTTAAGGAAACACACTTATTGTCCTCTGAGAGCATCGTATTTTCACTTTAGCTTCATTAAATGACAGACCTGGTTGATAAACTGAGGAAAGACAGTTTAATTTAATTTTATTAAAATGCCTGGCTCATTTTCTTACCTGGATTTTGTTTTATGAATGTTTTTTCTGCTTCAACTTGCCTTGAGGCAACTGGCAGATATGTTCCCACTTTAGTCTCACTGTAGCCCATTACTGAATCCTGTATTCTGTCTGCCTAAATGAGGCTATTAAGCTCGATTTTATAACATTTTTGGCAGGGGTAGATCTAGGATTTTTCTAAATTAGGATCACAAGTGGGCCACACTTTACACAGAGTGGCCAAGTAAATGTCCCACCTCCATGCACAATTATTTTCCCTCATTATCTTGCTGTGCCTAAATGTTTTCTGGGCGGGTGAAGAGGGGTTGGAGCTGCCCTGGTCTAGACTGGCTGGCTTCTGCTCGATTCTCTGTTGCTCTTTCCCTGCTCCTCTCCTCGCTCTCACACTGCTCTGAGTCATTTTCTTTGGCTGGCAGACTGGGCATCGTTTTTGGCCAATAGCCACTGGGTATCTGCCTGTCCTTTTCTTTTCATACTTTCTACCTCTGCCAAATATTTTTTCACAAACAAGAAGTGTCTTTCAGATGGTGAGCTCGTCCCTCACGTGGGTGAAGTTAAACAAAAAATGACCCAGCATGCAAGAAATGGCCAGCTATCTCCATTCCAACAACAGAATAGTTAACTAACTAGTGAGGTTGTAGCTCACTGAAAAGAGTGCTGTAGCAAGCGAACACTCTTTCACATATTGGTTTGCTGAAGTGAGGATTTTTTTTTTCTACCCATGAAGCTTCAGGGATGATGAAATACTGAGCACTACTCTTCAGCTCTCCATGCAGTCATCAGTCATGTTCACTTCACATCAGACTTTCCATAATAATCCTTTTTCCATTATAAAGTTATTCTGTTGCAGCTGATCTTTCTGTTATTTTTCTTTCATTTTTTCCCCCTGGCATTAAGCTTTGTATATAACAATCAGGTGTATAAATAGCATTATGTATTTATGTTGTTTAAAATACAATTATTTAAATTATAAACATCTTAATTTATAAGTTACCCACTTATAAATATGATTATGGATCCATCTGATTTTTCATCCCTCCCACATGATGTAAATAGAGGATCGTAATGATTACAAGATGTTAGGAAGGCTAGAGTCTGTGATGTTTGCATATAAGTAAAGAAGTATTGAAAGATATCATCCAACCAGCGGCAAGACACTTCATTTTTTAGTCCCGTTCAAACTTCTTAGCTATTCTAAGTATGTAAATATGTTTAAGACATTAGCTATCAAAAAGGTCATGTGTGTGTAAAAAAAATTGCAAAAATTTTATTTGAAAAAGGTTTTCTGGGCTTGAAATTATAGAATATTGCTCTTTTAACTCCTGTTAATTATTTTAACAAATAGGTTTGTAAAATATGTCTGATTAATTCACATTAGTTCCCAAAGCTTTAGTCAGAGTATATCTATCTGTGACTTCATTTACTGTAAAATGTATCATAATGACACAGCAAGGTTTTTGTTCTGTATCGGGGTTCACAAACTGCATTATTCTGCTCAGGTGGGAAACAGTAATTTTGTGGGTGCAGTTGGAACGGTTCATACAAACATTGTCTTTTATGTTTCTTGAGTTAGTGAAATGATCCAAACTTCAGCTACTTGTCTGGTAGAATAAGTACGTGATTTCATACTTCTTTTGAGCTGATTATAAAGCTGTAGAGTATTTTTCCACTTCCACAGGCTTTACAGAATGTTGGCAAAAATCCCATTTAACTCAGTGACAATCCTGGGCCTTAAGGCCTAATCGATAGGACAACTTGTTTATCTTTTAGCTTCCTGAACTGGATTGTTTTTTGATATTAAGAATCTTACCAAAGTTTAGTACTGCAATATCAAAAATAACAATATCAACATGTTTCTGTTGAAATATTTACATTAAAATGAACAATTTATGCTCCCAGAAATCAAAAGGCCAAAAGCTCTTGAGAGTTCCTCCCTAGTGAAAATAGAGAACATCGGTGGACCCTAGCAGTGCCCCTAAGGTACCTCACACCATTACCCCTTTTATACACAGTTAGCTTTATAAGTATTTAGACATTGATGTTATGCCATAGATTTTCAGGTTAGGGGTTTAAATTACACTAGGCCACCACCCGCTCACAATTAAGGCGTCCAAATTAAAGAGACCCTTTATTTTCAGAGGTTAGAAACAGGACATGTTATTGACAAGCAGTGCAGTTTCATTGCATCTGTTGTCAGTTCTCTCATTGTTGGAAAATGAAGTAGATAAAAGGTCTGGAGTTTATTCCAAGCACTTAATTTGCATTTTGTAGCAATTTATTGAAATTGAACATGTCCAAAGAGGGGTCTGTTTGGTACATTCGTAAAAAGAAGGAATGCACTGGTATGTTCAGTGACACCAAAAGCCCTGGGAGACTACTAAGGTGGATGATCGCAGGATTCTTTCTTTGGTGAAGAAAAACTCCTACACAACATGTTGCCAGGTCAACAGCACTCTGTATCACCTTCAAAGCCTGCCATCAAAAGACACTTTCATGAATGAAAATACAGGGGGTTTGCCTCTAGATGCAAAACGCTGATAACACTGAAAAACAAGACGAGGAAGGTCAGATTAGAAAACCTACCCAGTTCTCGAGAAGGAACCTTTTTCGAGAATGGATGGATGAAACCAAGATCAATTTGCATCAGAATGATGAGAGGAGAAAGGTATGAAGAAAGAAAGAGACAGCTCATGATCCAAAGCACCACATTTTCTGTCAAACATGGTGGAGGCAGTGTAATTGTATGGGTTTGCATGGAACTGGGTCCATTTCCTGGTAATGTGACTGCTAACAGAAGAAGCATGATGAATTCTGAAGATTATAGGACTATTCCCTCAGATCAGATTCAGACAAATGCTGGAAAACTGACTGGACTGAGCTTTGCAGTGTGAATAGATTATGACCCAAAACATACTGTGAAAGCCACCCAACAGTTTCTCATGGTAAAGATGGCATATTCTTCAACTACCAAGTCCAACCTATGATCTATGATAATAGACCAGCTACTAAAGTTACTAAAGGCAAAATTGAAGACAGAAGGACTAACAAGCAAGTCGCAACTGAAGGCGGCAGCAGTAAAGGCTTTGGAAAGCATCTCAAGGGAGGAAACTCAGCATTTGTTGATGCCCAGACTTCAGGCAGTCATTGTCTACAAAGGACTGCAAACTAAGTATTAAAACAATGAATATAGTAGTTTATATTATATTACTTTGTCCAATTACTTTTGAGCCTCTGGAAATGGAGGGACACTGTGAAAACCCTTTGTTAAACCCATTGAATTAAAGCTGAAAGTCACATATTGACAGCTTATTCATATGGCTAAATGATCCAGATCAAGGAGGACTAAGCCTTTATTAACTGTACCTGATTTTTCTTTACCATCTTATGCAAAGCACTGGGTTTTCCTGTTCCTGCAGCGATGTGTGGGAAAGTTTTTTTCTTTCAGAAACCTGTAAAGCTGTAATGACTGTATCGTATCTTCAGGAATAAATGAAAATGAAATGTGTGCGAGGTATCAAGCAGGTCAAAGCAGCATGGCGGTCACTGAAAGGCCTTGCTGTTTTTCAGTCGTTGCTCATTCAGTGTGATCTGGGACAGGGTTTAACTGAGGTTGCTGACCTTTAGTAAAAATTACAGACTAACCTGGCCCCAGCTGAACTTGCCTGCATTACTGCTGCCGCCGCACACTCAGCATTACACGTTTACTAACACAGTGTTACTGAAAAGGCTTCAGTCGACAACTGATTGTATTGTTCTTTAGTCTACAATAGGTTCTCTCACAGGGCAGGTGTTTGCTGGTGTCAGTGTGTGTGTGTGTGTGTGTGTGTGTGTGTGTGTGTGAGAGAGAGAGAGAGTGTGTGTCAATGTGTGTGTGCGTGTGTGTGTGGTACAGAACAGAGAGAGGTGGTCTGAAAGAAGATATTCAACCTGCAGGAATGAGCAGCTACTGTAAGAGTGAGAACCTTTGGCCTGAAGTGAACCGTGCTGATGAAGAGTAAACCAAATTGTGTGTCTGTGTGTGTGTGTGTGTGTGTGTGTGTGTGTGTGTGTGTGTGTGTGTGCGTGTGTGCTTGTAAAAGAGCCAAGTATATTTGTATATGTGTAAGAAGTGGTCTAGAAGGAGGTGTGTGTGTGAGTATGAGAGAGAGAGAGAGGTGGGTATCAGTGAAAAAACAAATGTGTGTTGTTTGTGTGTGAAGGGTGTGACAAATGTGTGATGTGTATTTGTACATTCATGAATGGGTGTGTGGATGGGTGTGATTGTATGTGTGTGGAAGAAATGAGTGTGTGTCTGATAGAGAAAGAGAGAGAGAGAGAGAGAGAGAGAGAGAGAGAAGGGGAAGGGAGGGGAGGGGCTGTATCAGTGTTTCCTCCAGCAGCTCTCCTTTTATTCTCCACCTACAGGCGGCCGAGCAGCATCTGTGTGAGCGGAGCGGCGCGCGAGACCCACGCACATACACACAGGACTGCACGCGCCGCTTCTGAAGAGTAGCCGGGAGCGCTCGGACTGAGGTGAGTCGAGCGTCTGCTGTCCATCTGTCCGTCCATTCCGGTCTCTCTCATCTCTCTCTGCTCTAGCCCACCCTCTGCTTTACTCAGCCCTCTGAACTTATTCAGGCGGGGTTCCCTATTGGACACACAATGCTGCGCCCAGACCCCCAGACCCTGATTATAATTCTCTCGCGAGAGATCAGTCACTCTGGAAGCCACGCTCTTTTAACTTTGAGCTAAAATTAAGTTGGCTGGCAACACTGACCGCACGGCTACCGCTACTCTCGCTCACTCTCTCTCTCTCTCTCTCTCTCTCTCTCTCTCTCTCTCTCTCTCTCAGCCAGAGACACACACGGGCTGTCTCTGTTGCTCTATTTTTACTGCAGTGCCGCGTCCAGCAGTTTGTTCATTCAGGTCGCTCTGTGGTCAGTAGCAGGGCTGCTGTGGGTCAGGACAGTACGCTCTCCACGAGAGGTCTGTGGTGTGCCAGTGCACGCGCACGCACGCGCTTGTCTGTGTTTTTAAATGTCCCACAGGCAAGCAGAAGGGAAGGGGTACAAAGACTAGTTTCAGAAAAATGTGCTAAGACTAGTTTTAAAAAAAATGTGTGCTAAGACTAGTTTGCTTTTAATAGCAGTTTTTTATGTTTGTCTGTATTAATAAAGAATGTGTAGCAATATTAAGTTGCATGTGCCCGTGCGCGCGCGCGTGTTTTCCTGTGACGCGTGACGTCAACTGAAAACACTCCGATGCGGTGTGGCGGCGCAGGGGGCGCGAATGACATTTTAGTGATTTTACACTAATTTGGCTTTATATATTTATTCCTCTCTGTTCTCGCCATGCAGGTGGTAGCCGCCTGTGTGCTGTTGGCAGCCGCTTCGTGCTGGTTGAGCGGCACCGCGCTCGCGCTCCTTCGCCTGCTCCTGCCCGACGCGCTGCTGGCTACCCACATGCCCGAGGAGGCGGACGGGAGCCGGCGGAGCCCCCAGGGCGTCCCGTACCGAGACCTGCAGCACATCGTCAACGCCGACGGACTGCACCTGTTCTGCCGCTACTGGGAGCCGGACGGCCCGCCCAGGTAAGAGGCTCGTGTGCACTTCTCATGGAGGCATAGGGAACGGGCTTATCGCACGGTGCCCTCGTTCTGTTTACATCATACAGCTCCAACGTGCACTCTGTTTCCAGAGTTACGGAGAGACGAGCCTGACCAGCTCAAGTAGCCTACCAACGTGTCCCTCTAAAGAGCCTGCATGTACACAAGCCCCCAGACTACATGGACAAAAATATTGGGACGCCTGACTGATATACCAAAAGGGACTTTATTAACATTGCATTCAAATACAAATGGAGTTGGTCCCCCCACTTTGCAGCTATAACAGCTTCCAATTTTCTCAGAAGGCCTTCCACAAGATTTTTAAGTGTTTCTGTGGCAATTTGTGCCCATTCATTTTTTACAGCTTTTTTGAGCTCAGGCACTGAATCTCCTTTCCAATTCATCCCAAAGGTGTTCAATGGGGTTGAGGTCAGGGCTCTGTGCAGGCCAGTCACGTTCTTCCACACCAAACTCACCCAACCCAACCCTCACCAAAAAACATTTATGCAGCTTGCTTTGTGCACAGGGCACAGTCAGGGCCTTCCCTAAATTGTGTCCACAAACTCAAAATGTCATGTTTTGCTGAAGCAGTAAGATTCCCATTCACTGGAAGTAAGGGGCTTAGCCAAAACCCTGAAAAACAAGAGTGTCCCAATGCTTTTCTCCTTATAGTGGATAGTGGATGTATCTTGCATCACAGTTGGATTACTTTTCTTCTTCAGACAGTACATTATAGAGGTGTGAAACGTCTCACATTTAGGTTCAGTTGTGATTCAAGGAGTGACAACTTGAATACAAAATGATTCTTGATGCCTCTGGTCCTCCGCATTTATTTTTCATATTTGTCATACTGCCAAATTATTCCACTATGGTTTAATGGGTATTACACACAGCATATGTTTTGTCAAGCTAACTGTTGCCTATTTTTTTATAATAGCCTAAATGTTTCCAGTTATCTGCTTTTAAAATATTATGTGCATTTTAACCCCTCGTGGCAGAATGTGTAGCTCACCCTCTGCCATGTTTTTACTCACACAAGGCACAGGTGAGTGTAGTATCTGGGAAGAGATCGGGAGTGGGGTGTAATTTATATTTAATAACTTTATTTATAATAAAACAGTACGCATCTATCTATGACATTTAATGTAAAATATCAATAAAATAAAATACTTTAAATAATTGGAAATGAATTTTTTCTCTGATGCGGAATTGTTCAGTTTTGCATCTTGATGCATCTTCAAAACAATTATTTTCCATAACTCTAAATCAGTATATGTGGAAAAGCATGCAGTCAGTCTGAATGAAAAAATTTCAGCTGTTTTAAGGTGCATTCTCTGATAAAACATGAATTGAGATGTACACACACACACAGCTTTCATAATCTGCATAGAACAGCAGTGCTTGTATAATGAGTTGCAGTGGTGCTTATGATCCTGAATTAACCGGTGCCTGACCTCACTGTGCCTGAAAGCAATCAGATCCTCACAGTGCATCTAGTGTAAAGTAGGGCCGTCACACTTATTGCGTTATAATTGATTTTTGTGTGTCATTACATTTGCATACTTGAATATGCTGGCAGCTTTGAGTGATTAAAGCTGCCCACTGCTGGACTGTATTTGTGTGTGTGTGTGGGGGGGGGGGGGTGTTGGGGGAGGGGATCAGACAAGTGTGAGGGATTAGGATTAACCCATGGCAGTCCTCCAGATAGGTGTATGGATGGTAGTGAGCGAGGGGGTATTTGTGTCTGTGTATCCTGATGACGTTTAACTGTTTGTCTTTGTAGGGTATTTTAGTTCCTCTTTAGGGCTCTTGTGTTAGTCACATGCTTACATCACAGACTTGTGGACATGTAGCACTTGTTCCATAGTACCGCATTGTTACTGAGTTAGACATTCTTGAGAAAGGCTGTTTGAATGAGAGTGTACACCTAACAGCCATAACTGCCTCAAACCTTTCCTGAGAAATTGTTGCAGAGTAGCAGGACGCATTATCCTGCCATTTGACAGAACCATTACCAGGATGTGGAGTATTTGGGCTGCAAGAATGTTTAAAAAGGTGGTACATGTCAAGTGACAGGACGCAAGGTTTTCCAACAAGTGGTTCACTTCTTGTTCTTCCCGATGTAAAATTAACAATAATTTCCAGAAATGTTATTAGTGTGTAAGTACATTGAAGGAGCAGGGAACAGATAAAAATATGATATAATGACGAAAGGGTGACCATTTAAATGTAGTGAATATCATGATTCATATCATGACTATCATGACCAATTCAGTAATGTAGCACTACGTGTAGGCGCTACAGAACCTTACTTTGCAACTTATATTTTTTAGGGAAGCATCTGATGCAGCATCATTTGACACCTCAAGGCTCTAACTCTTTTAATTCTGTTGCACCAAACTTTTGACTAAGGCAGCTGCGTCACTTAGGATTTTATTGTATTTTAAGAGAAGCCAATATAATTACCATGTATTCACCTTCTGGGCTAGCTTCTTATCATAAATAAATGACATCTGTGCAGAAAACAGATTAGCAAGGATAGTAATAGTACCAGTTTGAGCTAGATATAGGATGCTAAACAAGCTGTGGCTCATAGTGAAGGAGAGGGTCAGGTCAACCGATTGGAAAAATCAATAACGTGGCAATCTCCTGTACAACCTCATTTATTTTACTCTGTACCTGAGAGATCTGAGTGATTGTTGATTTTGTATTATTAATGACCACATCTCTCACAACGGGGTGCAGGGTAAAGCACATGGTCCTTCTGAAGTGGCTGAGATTTTCACAACTGTTGCCACAGAACACAGTATAGAAAGACCATTTACTTTCTGTGCTTGTTAATGCTGAAAGACCATATACAGGCACAGCATGGAGTGACGGCCAAGCATGGCACGACACATCAGTGCTTCTGCAGAAACCACATAATCTGGTTTGGCTTGATAAGTAGCTTTTTGTTTACATCTTTGCACAGCAAAGATAGTGCTGCTGTTGGCTGGCCTGATAAGGATTTACTGGTTATGTTAGTTATAACATTGGTGAAGTCTTAGTGTCTCTCCAGATTAAGCACAGATGTTTGAACACAGACATTTAAGTAACACTTTTTATTTTGAATGTTACATTATGGGGTTTCATAGTCCCTCAATGAATTTTAATGGTGCCTTTAATGGAACTTACTATCATGGGGATTTTTTTTTTTTTTGCCCACAGAGAGTCTGTTATCGTCACTGGCTAAATGTGATACACTTGACCTCTGTAAAAGAGAAATATGCCAGCAAAGGCTTGAATGATAGGTGTCAAGTAGCATATTTAAACTGCCATGAAAATGCACTTTTGTTTACTGTCTCCATTAGGCTGTGGTCACACTGCAAAAATAAAATTTGCAAGCTGACAAAGCCTGTTGTCTTGAATGAAAGGGTGTGGGACCTGGAAAAAGCAATTCATCTCTATTAGTGGTCAATTTGGCAGTGCACACGGTTTTAGGTACGCGTCCTAGGAGTTTACATCACACTAAGCAGAGCCGTTTATGGCCTTTGTGATATAACATGTACTTTATCTGTGTCCTTTAAAGGAATAGTGTGGCAAAAAATATTTACATAATTTTCCTCAATCCAGATATAGCAGATCAGACAAAACATGCCTGAAGTCTAAATTTACTTCTTCATTTCAGCATTGGAGCTATAAGTTAACAATGCTGACATGTCATTCTTTTTTTATAAAAAAAACAACTAATTCATAACCAAACCACCTCATAAACCACTTATTATTAAGCCACTTCTTATTAAGCAAGTTATTAAGGGCATGCATACTTGTCATTGTGGTTTAGTACAGAGCACCACTTCCTGTGAAATGTAAAGTGGACAAAACTACAGGCCTTGTGAATACCAGCCCTGGTGTTGTCTAAAAGACTGACAGTAGGGGTGAAGCTTTTTCCAGTTTTATAGCTTACAGTAAGTCAAACAGGGCCCTAAAACAGCTTAATGAAGAGCTGAATGTGGTTTGAGTGGGTAGAGAAAAGTCCTGGAGATCAAACATTGTTTCGGCAGCTTTGTCTGGTGTAATTGTGGCGTGTTGTACTATAACTACGTATTTGGAAAATTCCAGAAATTTCCAGAGATTTTCCACTGAGCCATATCTTCTAAATCCTGAAATCCATGATACCCTTTCGAAGAATATTATAATGTAATTTATCACGATAAATAATAAATAAATTACAATTGTCATTTTGCCCAAGACGATACACTGTTTAGCGTTTCCATTCGTAGTGTGTATGTCTGTGTCTATAAAAGTGGTTGTTTGTGTATTTGGGGCCAAACCTACAGTAATTGCTTACTGCGGTTTCCGCGGCAACTGTTCAGCCTCTTGTCACTGTGGCCAGGCCCCAGGAGACAAGCTGTTACCATAGTAACCACCTCACCTCTTGTGTGTCAGGCTAATTTCATGACTTATGCAAACCGTTACAGGTCAGCATCACCCCTTCACCCACAGACTGCACAAAGCAATCATGCATGCATGTATATATGCATGCATGTGTGTGTGTGTGTGTGTGTGTGTGTGTGTGTGTGTGCGCGCACATACACAAGTGCACAAAACACTAATTAACTTAAGTAATGTTTTGGCTGTATCCTTATTTTCAAGTTTGTGTATAAAACTTTAGGCAAGTGCCTTTGCTAGACACAGCGCCCTGCACAATTTAGTGCTTTCCTTGCAGGTGGTCCCACATTTTACATTTACACACTTCAGACTTTCAGTTTAGAGTTAAAGGCTTGAATGTTAAAGGTTCAGAACCAGCTATAGTTTCACCCCACTCAGACAGGCGGACCTCTGAGTTTACAGCATGAGGATCTACACAGCGCCGAGTCTCTCGCACACATGGAAGATTAATTATATCTGTAGCCATTTACACAAGCCGTTGTAGATGTTCAGTAAGGGAAGGAAGAGTTAGGGCCTCCCTTACAATGTACACATGCGCTCATTCGTACGGAAACACTTTCATACTTACAGCCAACAGATCTAATCTCTCCTAACTTGATGAATGAACAAAGCACATTCACATGCAGACAGCTGTGTATTTAATTGGCAAAGTCTATTTTGCCATTAAAGGTTGTCTATGCCTTTGTTTCCCACAGATTCAGACTTGATTGAAGAAGAAGGTCTTTGTTCATTTAAAAGGTCCTTATATGCTGCAGTCACTTACAACGCTTCGTGCCCTGTACTGCATTTTCGCCTGTCCATATTCTGTCAGAGCCTGGGGTTTGAGCACAAGGTCAGTGCTCTTAGAGGTCAGAGAGATTAAATGCCCCTCTCAAAGACAAAATGGGGGAAATGGTGCACAGCTACAGACTGTAGGGCAGACTGCATTTAGTGATATTTGACCCCTCCTTATGTATTTGCTTCATATGATTTACTGAATAATAATTCTCAAGCTTAAGAACAAAATAAAAACACTTTGTATACTTCTATAAAAAAGAAAACACCTTATAGGATATATTCTAGAGTTTGTTAGTCCACAGCTACTAAAACAGACAATAATACACTCACAAACACGCACACACACACACCAAACTGAAGGCTTTGAAGACTGCAGTACCTTTAAGTCTTTGATCACATCTCCAGGCTTGCCTGGCTGTTCTCCTTTGTGCCAGTCCTTAGAATCGAGGTTTTGAAAGATTTGTTACCATCTGTGCTCCATGCACTCTTATAAATAAAGGTACCTGTGCCACAGAAGAACTCCTTTTGCTTCCCTGAAGAACCGTGCAATGGATGATTCTTTAAATGCAAATTTGAAGAATCTTTATGCTGGAAAGGCTCTATACAATTTTTAACAGTATGATTCAGCCAAGAAGTGTTTTAGGGAGTGTAGACATAATATATATAAATAACAAATAGCCATAAATACTATTTGTGTCAGGGTAACTGAATATGGGTAATGATATTTAGCTTGTCTAAAAAAAAGGGCTGAGCCACAAACACACACACACAAAGACTCACAAACACACACACATCTCTCCGCATTAAGAGGATATGATATTAGGTAACTTGGTTAGGTTTGACTGAATGGGTTTCACATGCCTTTTTGTGTCACACGCATCAACACCTGACTCTTATAACAGAAAGGTTTTATGATGACGTCACATTAAACTGGGCAGACAGAATGTGAGTGAAAGTTGAACAAGGACAAAAATGTGAGTACACTACTTTACACTAGTAATGATTGACAGATTGTTCAACAGATAGAGAGGACAACGAACTGTCCATGAAAATGCACAGAAACACCCAGAGACAGAGAGTCAATATTACTTTGTAACAACTTTACCCTACAAGTCTCTTTTTTCGTCCCTCTGTTCCACTTTACCAGCTGCTCTTCACACCATCTGTAACTGTTTAGTGACCACATGGTACACGTGCTTGTTGTGTATTAAGGTGAGGAGCTTCAGGCTAATAGGAGAAATTGTTTTAACAGTAGAAAAGAACAGCTAAAACAGCAGCTTTTATATTGGATGTCTTGTGAAAAAAGAACATTTAGATATATAAATGAGACATGATCCACTTATAAATGCACATTTTTGTATATGTATATAAATGTATATAATGTAAAAGTACTAATTACTACAAATCCAATTTTTGGATGGTATTAGAAATGCGATGTGTTTTTCATTGGGATTACACTACAGAGATGAATTTACAGACCTAATTACTGAAATTCCATTATTTTATTGGTTAATCTTTATGCACTGGATAGCTTTATGCACTTTTATTGTTAATTAGTTTTTTATATAATTGTAGTACACAATCTAGCATAAATCCAGCTTTGAGCAAAGTACTGAGAAATAATTCTGTAAAATCCTTCAAAATATGTGCAGTTTCATGAATGGAGGTATTGTAGTTCTGAATGTGGAGAAAAGCTGATTTCGAGAAAATGAGCCTCAAACTGCATTACCCAGCGAAAGCTCAGCACAGCTCTCATGAATGCTAACGTCAGTACAAAGGAAACAGACTGGTTCAACAGAAAAGTTAAATTCCCAGTGGCACAGCATTGCATACTGAAATCAGTATATTGCTTTTATATTTTGTTACCCATAGATGCAGTTCATCCAGAAAGGTAAAAAATACTTTGCAGGACCAGAATCATCATTACTGGCTGTGGTGGTTGCTTTAACATACATTAAATTTCATTTCCATTTCATCGATGCAGGGTTTTGGTACGATGATGATGAAAGTTACATTCACCTGCATGAATAATTAAATTCGTATAAAATATGGAAAAGGCCTCATTAAGTACAGGAACTCTCACTACAACTTCAGTGATGTGTGCTGGGTGGCAGGAGGGTGTTTGGGAACAGGAGACGTCTTCAGAAACGTCTTAATTAGCTTGGGAAAAGGGAAAATGGGCCAGTGTGTTTGTGTGTGTGTGTGTGAGAGAGAGAAAGAGAGAGAGAGAGAGAGAGATGGAATGTTAATCCAGCTTCATTAGCTCTCAACTCTTTCCCACTGTCCCTCGTTGCTCTAGCTCTTTACATTCTTCCTCTGTCTGTGTCCCACTATCCCTCTTCCTCTTTCTTTTTCTGTCTCTTTTTCTCTTCCCTTTTTCTCCATCTTTAGTTGTAATGAAGAGAGTCTTTATGGGCTGACCACAAGGATGAATAGTCTCCACTGAGTGTGTGTGTGTGTGTGTGTGTGCGTGTGCGTGTGTGCGTGTTTAGTCTCACCCTCAGGGCTAGATGTTGATTCCATCTGTAAGTGTAATGTGTTCTATATGTCCCTTTGCCCACAGCCTTATCTGGGCAAACATATGCACGCACACGCACACACACACACACACACACACACACACACACTAACAAATGCGACCGTGGGTTTATTAGGCTTATTTATTAGGCAAAAACTGTAAATGGTAATTGATTCAATAATTCAGTAACTACTGTAAATCATTCAGTAACTACTTTAAATGATATAGTAATAAGTATGAATGATTTGGAAACATCTAGAAATGATTCATTTACTGCTGTTAGTGCTTTTCTAACTTCTGTAAATGATTTCTGAAAGTAAGTATTCTGATATGTAGTTCTGTCAGTTAGAAATTAAACTTAAATATTAAAGGGCTGATTAAGCTGCGCATGTGCAGGCGAACACACATGCATTCATATGTGATCGCACCCCATATGTAGAAACCATCTGAACTACTATCTGTGAGAAACATAAATGTTTGTGGCAAATGTGATGTGGCCAGATCAAACACCTTCGTTCGTGTTTTTGTGTGGCAATTGGTTGCACATGTGTGTTTGAGAAAGAGCCTGGTGTAAGTGCGTGTGTATATATGTGTGAAGGGAGAGAGAGAGAGAGAGAGAGAGAGAAAGAGGTCAGAATCCGATTAGAGGGCCTGAGTCTCTACAGATGGGTGAAAACCATGAGACGAAGACAGGGCAACAAGGACAGAGGGAGCACTGTTTGTATATGTGTGTGTGTGTGTGTGTGTGTGTGTGTGTGTGTGTGTCCTGCTTTGTAAAAAAAAAAAAAAATTAAACCAGGCTGACCTACACTGTAAAGAAAATAAAATTGTTTCAATTTTTACAACATGAATGCAAATTAGACAAGATTTCATAAAACAACGAATTAACGTGCATTACCGTGTATATTCTGTTTAAATACACTGCCGATTACAGAAAGGCAGTGTACTAATCAAGAGGTAGATTAATGTGGCTGTAAAGACCAAATCTGAAAGTTTGTAGGCAGATAGGATGGGTGTACTTTAAGATGAATAACTCAGTCCGTGCTGGAATGAGCTTATTTAAAGGAGCTGTAAATACAAACAGAGCAGACTGAATCAAAACAGGGCTGGAAAAATCAAGTTGTATTTGAGAGTGTACCGTCAAACGAGACATGTACACACTGCACTAGGTTTAAGTGTTTCCCATTTCCTACCTTTCAAAGGCAGGTTGAGCCCCTATAAATAGTATTACACCGAGTGAGGGAAAGTGAACAGCAGTGTTATCTTGGTGCCAACATAACAGGTCCTGAGAGATGTCTAAAAGAAGGAAGACCCAGCTTGTGGACAAAAAAGGCAGAAAGGAAGGAAACACAGTATAAAAAGAAGGTGGGAAGAGTGGGCTCAAAAGAGAAGGAAAGACAAAGTGTTTGTGTGTGTGTGTGTGTGTGTTTGTGTGTGTGTGTGTGTGTGTGTGTGTGTGTGTGTGTGTGTGTGTGTGTGTGTGT
>JBBPDC010150786.1:0-21204 GCA_037974485.1 Hemigrammopetersius urotaenia | reverse complement strand
TGTATGATGGTGTGTGTGAAGGTGTGTAAATGTATGATGGTGTGTGTGAAGGTGTGTAGATGTATGATGGTGTGTGTGAAGGTGTGTTGATGTACGGTGGTTTGTGGGAAGGTCTGTAGGTGTACGATGTTGCCAATTGCATCATAAACTGATGCAAGTTGGAACAAAAAATCACTTCATTTTGTCTCCATGCTGTTTGGATTTTGCGCACTGTGAGGCATTGATAAATGTGTTGTATCATGTTGCGTTTTAATTGCCTGGTCAGTAGACGTAGATCGTAGCAGACGGTCATCCTAAAATTCTGACATTGTCAGAAAATTATCGTAGGTTGTCTTTGGTTGCAAGATTGAGATGCCCGCTGTCTTTGAACCTCTCTCACGGTACGATATGGGACCGCCATTTAGGAGCCACAATCCATAATCGCTACGATTGTTTCTTGATTGTTTCTTACTGTGTATATCGGGGCAGTTGGGTTGTATTTTCCAAAACAATATGAGTGACTAGTGTGTTCATTAGCTCTTTTAGTGTTAAACTAATGTAGCAAATTTCTTTAATTTTTATGAATTAATTTTGGGGGGGAAAAACATTTCTGTGATAGATTATAAGGCAAACGGCTCATTGTAAAACAAGAGTCTAAAAATGAACACATTCAATTTGTCAGAATCAGTTGATCTTAAATTAGAGGGTTGAAATTGTATTTGAACACACTGACATTGTCTGGTCTGCTGCTGAATGAGTGTGAACTGGGCTGAGCGGTGTTTCGCGCTGTGCTGCAGGTGTCGGCTGTGTGGTTCGTGCAAGTGGTCTCTGAGTCATCTCTCGTCAGCAAGGGTGAGAGAGCCCTGCCCACCTTCCCTTTGGGCTGGAGTATCCGCCTCACCGCTCTGTACTACAACAACCTGGGCCAGCGCTTCCATGCTCACAACACACGTACACACATCACCACCAACAGGTACACAACAGAAACCATCACCTTGCAGTTAGTGTGATTAAATGACCATCTGAATAAATGGTCTGTTTGTCTCAACTAAGATGATGTGACATATAAACTAGGAACAGGTCATGATTTTTGAATATTCAAATATCAATTAACACATTTAACTACTGACTTCTCTTAAAACATTAATATTCCCTTGTGTTTTCTCGGCATGTTGGTGTAAATACCATGTTAATATCATCAAATATGATGGTAATGCATCAAAAATCATTCATGATGATGAATGCATTAGTATGGTGTCATGTTTTGTGCAAGATGTGAATGGCTTTTTCTCTCACTTGGTTTTTGTGCCAATGCTCATGGTGGTATTGTGAATTCGAATAAGTCCCAGCTAAAAATCGAGTAGTGTGTTGATGTAGACAGGAAAGTCACCCATACAATCACATACATGTTTCACGCTACATGTAGCCTTTAGCTTTTACCATCTTATTCAGATCTTTGATTGGTTCTCATGGGGTCCTCATTTGCAAATGGTAAAAGCAATTAAAAATCTCAGTTTGACAACTTTGAACTGTGACTTTCATATCACAGATTGTTTCTTGGCCAGTGAGATTTAATTTTCTTAAAATATCTTTGCTGCATTTTTCCATTGATGTTTCCTTTTTCTTTTGAGCAGCCGGAGCCTCAACTGAGCTGTACATCAGCTGAGCACTGATGTACGTCGCTCTGGATAAGAGTGTTCGCCAAATGCCGTAAATGTAAATGTTTCCAGTGTATACGTTTTCAGTACAGTTTGCAGAGAAGATGCTCCTACCTCCAGAATCGTTACATACGCACAACCCTCCAAACATGACAACCTGAATTATTGCCAGTCCTAATCAGAGTAAATTGTTCCAAACTGTTATTACTTTTTTCATACTTGCAAGTATACAGTCTCTATACTATCTGCTAGAACAAGTGTGGATCAGCAGAACTGTGTCATGATACCATATGCCCCACAATGAACTATGAACCTTTCTTCTTCCTGCTCATTTCTTCCCTTTCTCTTACTCTCTCAGAGATGACCTAGTACAGATAACTACAGACACAGACAGCTCATTCTTGGTGCAGACTGTGTCTTCCGGTTTGACTATTTTGGGGATTCAGGGGGACCCCTCTAACCCGGCCCAGTGTGATTACACACCCCTGCCAGTGCTACCTGCCATCTCAGCGCCTCCAGCAGCGGTGCGGCCCGGGGACACACTCTGCTTCAGCTCGCATCTCTCCAACTGCAGTGGTACACCATCCATCATCTTCAGTTGAACCTATCAGGCCATCCACACACTGTAGAGCGTAGCACAAATCACCTTCAAACAGTGGAAAAGGACTTTAGCCCAACATTGTTTTTTTGTTCATTCATTACCTTTATATAACCATGTAGAAAACATATTCACAGCAATATGCAAAGAAGATTCCAACAGCACTAATGCGAAAGCCTTGAAATGGCTAAATGAGCTCTGCTCTGATTGTTTCTAAGCGGCTGAGCTGAACAAGCAGACATGTAAATGTGTCCGTTTTTGAGACATCACAAAAATAATGTAAACAAAAGATGCTGGTTCTACAGCTTACTTTTCGTTTATGAACTGCATGGACTGAGAATTTGAATGACTTTATAATTTTATTTTATTTAGAAAATGATAAGAAATAGTGTAGATAATGAAACGTACATGTGCCAACAAGGTATCATTTCTTCATTTATCCGTCTTTGCTAGGTGAACCTGGTAGGTGGGATGTGTCATCCAGTCAGATTCTTCAGGTGGACGCAGAAACAGGGGCGGCAATTGCAAAGAATTCTGGGACAGTGGTGGTTTATTATCGATTGGAGGGAGGGCAGCAAGCCTTTAGAGAGGTAAAGACAGTACTGTGTGCATGTATGCCTAAATTCTCTTTTATGCTATGAATGAGTGGCAGGACCACATAATACAATATTGTCATGATACTTTGGCCGCTGTATAAATCTATTGGAATATTCGAATCAATTGTAAAATAAATATATGAAGTTAGACTGAAACAAGGAATCAATAGCATTATTGCAAACTGATTATAAAAATATTTGGCAACAAAGTTCATTAGTATTCTGTTTGGTCTGTGCTGTTGCGTGGCGCTGGCTACGTCACTTCACATGTTGAAGGTGATTCAACCAAATTCAACTGCGCTATGCTAGCGCTTCTAAAAGTCTCTTAGCAGAAGTATATGTTGAAGAGAGCAAAAGCTACTGAAACAAGCCTTCAGCATGCAGGAAAAGTAGCAGTGTGTGTTAGAAGCAGAGAAACTCGAAGACATCTTAGTCTATTGGCAGCTCTTTAAGTCTCACTGTGCTTACTAATGTAAATGTTGTGTTTTCTTGTGGACTACAAAGTGCAGGTTTGTGCAGTTTGTGTCTGGTAATTGCTGTAAATGTACACACACTTTATGCTCCAAATCTTCATGAATTGAGTTTACACTGATGGCATGTGCTGCTTTTTGAGGTGAGGATTTGTTCGTCACGTTTGCACATAATATGGAACATGAAATAAAAACATTTAATTTAATAAAAAACATTTAACAAGTAATTGACATTAATAAATTATCAAAAAATTCTGTAGGTGATGTCCAATATCTCAGACTGAAAGAAGCCTTGCTCTCTTAAAGAGGTTAAAAAAAAAAAAACACAACTCCTTGGCGCCATCTTGTGGACTCAAATAATACATTCTGAGGTCTTTGAATTACTGTATTTCACAGAAAACTCAATCATTTCAATGTTGGGGTCTATAAGAGCTTATTTTTGTTTAGTTTTATAAAAACTATAACCATCTAATTCAAAATCAATACATTTTTAGTCTTCTTAGGACACGTTATGTAAGTATCAAGTAAATCTGACTGTACTGACAAAATATTTAATTAAATGTAGACCGTAGTAAATGACAGAAATAGCCACATTTGTGGCAGTAGTGTGTATCAGTACTGTTCTTCTACCAAAATATTGAGATTCTATGTAATTATTTTCTCCCATCCTTAAAATAATATAATACAATACAGTAACTCTCAGCTTTTTGCGGGGATTACGTTCCAAGAGGACACGTGTATAGTCAAAAACCATGTTGTGTTTTGGTTTTTAAAAAAATGCCTAAAAAAATTCCTATTTTTATAGTATAAACCCTAACCGAGACGATCTACTGGGGAGAAAGCAAGAAGAAATAAATAATCAGAATCCGAAGACTTTATTAAAAAACGTTAGCATTAGCAGTTGCTAATGTACAGCGAGCCAAAGCAAAGACTCATACACAAAAGAAACGTTGAAATAACTCTCTCTATCCAGATGTTTAGACAGAGCACAGCTTACTAATACTAAATAAACTGGGATAACTGTTGAAACATGCTGCAGCGGGTTTGCATCTGCACTCTACATAACGTTCTCGGATTGGCTACTTTCAGACCTCCCGCCTCTAAGTTCAGCGGTATTTTACCATTTCAAAAAAATTTGTAAATTATATTTTTCTTGATAATTTAGCTCTAAAATGATATATGTATATCATTTTGGGGCTAAATTATGCAGTTTCCGCGTTGTTGTGGGGATTTCCGCGTTCTCAGAAAAAATCAGCGTTGGACTGAATCCGCGACTGCTGAGCCACATAAATGTGAAGGGTTACTGTATATATAGTATTTTGAATTGCATTTGGAAATTTGCCTGAAGGCTCCGAAGCACTGTTGTATTTTGCCGTTATCAACAGTGAAGAACAAGTGGAGGTAGCTCAGTGGGTAGGATACTTGTCTCTGGACCATGAGGTCATGGGTTCAAATCCTACCTTCAGCATACCACCACTGGGTCCCTGAGCAAGACCCTTAACCACAAGTTGCTCCAGGGAGAGACTGCCCGCTGTAGGTAGGGAATGGAAGTCGCTTTGGATAAAAGTGTCTGATAAATGCTGTAAATGTAAATGTACCAGTGAATTTGGTTCACCTGCATTTTATCAGAAACACCTAACATATAGGGGAAGGTTTGTACTGACTGTAGCCCATGGGTTCCTAAGATTGACTGTTTCAGGTGCAGGAGCTTGGCTGAAACTCAAACTAGTCTGAAATATCTTTGGCAGAAGTGGTTCTATGGTGACAGTCTATAATTGCAAACCTACAATGAAAAACTGAGAGTTCAGTGTGTGAGTTGTATTAAGGCACTCTGTGTTATTTAGGTGACAGTAGATGCTGCAGCTGTCCCTGCACTCTCCATTCCTGAGGACAGGTTCCTAACTAACTGGCCTATGGAGCCAGACTATACTGTCAATGTAGAGCTCTACACCTCTGCCACCAGCACAGGTGAGTCACTTGCCTACAGTGGTGCTTAAAGGTTTGTGAACCCTTTAGGATTTTTTGTATTTCGACAGAAATATGACCTAAATTGGGAAGCAAATCTGTCTTGCTAGTATTATCTTAGCATAACAGCATAGGGATAATTAATACTTGTATTGACATTGTAAGAGACTATCTTTATTGCTGGTGGACAGTCACTCTCAGCAAAACAGGCCTAAACCATGATAGTACCACCATTATCAGTGGGATAAAGTTCTGAAACTGGAATGCACTGTTTTTCTTTTTCCAACCATCTGATCAAAATGTTTCCAGAAGGCTATTTTTCCAAAGCAGACTCTTGTACCCCTTTTCCACTACACTGGTGCTGGTGCCGGTAGTCGGTTCTGGTGCTCTGCCGGTGCTGAACTGGGAACCAGCCTACAACTGACCCGCATTGACACTAGACAGGAGCTCAGCGGGAGCCGCATGAGAATATGCCACAGGCCACACCCACTAAACAGAAACAAACGTGGCTCAGTTCCTGCTTGCTGGATGTTCTCCAAACTTTGAGGATTTATTTCAGTGTCCAAATGCAGCTTATTCAGCGGGTTATTACAGTTGAAAGAGAGCGACATAGACAGCAATTAAGACTCCGCCCACCACTCGTGACGTCGCGGTTTCTGGCTACGAGACCAGCAGAGTTTAGGCGCTGGTTCGGTGCTTGTTTTAGGGACCGGCACCAATTTTTATCTGTGGAAAAGCACGGCACCCCTTTAGAGATGGTTTTGTAACCTTTTCAACCCTGATGATCATCAACAACTTTTTCTGAGCTCCTCTGAAATCTCCTTCGTTCATGCAATGAAACACTTCCACAGATGTGTTGTGAAGATCAGAATTGGATAGATCCCTGTTCTTTAAATTAAACATGGTGCTCACTCACACCTTGTTATCCCACTGATTGAAACCATCGAATCATTTTCACAAATAAAATCGTCTTTGTTGTTTAATTGGGTTCACTTCTTCTTGTATGAACATCTACATAATGGCCCAATATACAGATTAAAGTTGTGCAGTGTAGTATGTGAGGACTTATGTCATGTAATATGGTCATGCCAATGAAAATCTTCAGAGTGAGAGTGCAGTACAGAAATCTAGGTGCACTTTTCTGTAGATAAATTGAATAGTCACATGCTAAAACTAGTCCTTTCTAGAATACTTGGAAACTTCTCATAGTAAACATATATGAATGTTAAATATGTTGTCTTTTGTTAAGTAATAGTTATAGTAAGTCTGAAAATGGGCTGAAAATGTCTTCAGATCAGGGTTTTGTAATATTATGAGTAGGGCTGGGCACGTTAATTGCATTTTTATTTTATTGCCTGTTAACGCAGTTTTATTACTTTTACTTTTAAAGTATTTTGAATGTTTAAAAGTGCTTTTCTGTGCTGGTGGGTGCACACACTTTTAAACATTCTATGTCTCGGCTGTTTTTCGTGAAGGGCTGTGTGTGTGTGGCTACGTCTTGGCTGTCATCCGGGACTTTAATAATATTGCATTCAGATACATACACATATACTTTCATATGGAGTTGGTCCCCCTTTGCATCCTATAATGGTTCTGCCTCCCACATTCTGGACTCAGAGGGTTGTTTTTCTATTACAAACTAAATTAAACCTGAATGCCCTGGTATTGGCCAATAGCTTTGGTTTCATATTTGATTTGATTACATTAATGTTTAAGCTGAGATTTACAAGCTGTTGTCACGGTTCGGCCAGCGACCGTTAGGGGTCGCTGTTTTGGTCCTGTTTTGTCTGTGTTTTTGGGACTTTTATTTTGACTTTGTCTGCTTTGTGTCACGTGTTTAGTTTTCCACCTGTCTTGTGTTTTGGTCTGTGATTACTGTGTGTATTTAAGTTCTGTTTTGTGTGGACCTCACTGTCTGTCCATCGCCTCATTTGAATCCTGTTTTCATGTTCACGGCTGTAGCGGCCATTGAGCCAGGTTTTCTTTCTGTTCTGTTTTCACGTTCATGTCCAATAAAGAGCCTGACTTCATGGATGCCTGCCTGTCTTGTCCCTGCTGCCCCCGAGGTAAATCACGGACGCGGGTTCCCCCCTGTCGTCCGTGACAGCTGTGTAATATTTTAACTGCAACAGCTGTTACCAAAACAAATGTTATTGCACTTCCGTTCATATGGCAGTACTTTTCAAATAAAAGTGTGCAATACACTACTTTTGAATTCTTTATTTAACTTTATGTATGCAATAAAAATGTTAACCTTTTTAAAATTATGAGTAATAAGGTGGTAAAATCTTTTTCATTTTGGTTTTTACTGACAGGCAAGTGCTCTCTGACCCAGCGGGAAGCCATAGTGAAGAAACTTCAACCTGCAGCAGAGCTCAAGTGTATTTTACACTTCAGCGCCACCAGCTTACAGCTTAGCACACTGCAGACTGTGTTCTACACTACACCTGTCTATGATATGGACACAGGTGAAGGAATGATGAACCAGCATTTGGCAATATGCATATTTACAGTTATCGAATAAACATGTTAATTTTGATCAATTAATTACAGAAACTATAACACCTTTAAAAAATTTGCGCTGAGTAATCAGGCGACTTTTAAAAGTAGTGGGCAATTTTAAAAATCATTAGTTTCGTCCCCCGCTCTGTGTTTTGTATGAGTGAAACAGACGAGACGCTGCATGCAGTATATGCCCCCCGCCACAGAAAATATTACGCTACCACCCTACCCTGTTCCAGACCCCCCTGATGAAAATGCTCCTGATGTCCTTGCTTGTCTGTTCATTGTCTTAAATTAACCTTTTAGATTTACTTAGTTCTGTCATTGCTATTGCTGAAGCATTTTTTCCCACAGTAATTTTTGATTGTGGCCATTACTTTGTCTCTGTCTTAGCTCGGTATGGATGCAGGATCTCAGTGCAGCCTCAGGCAGACTCTGTCCTCCACCTGCTCTCCTCTCTTCATGTCTTTGTCTCTATTTCAGCCTTCCATCAGGCCCAGTCTCCACTGTCTGCCTCCCTCTCTTTTCCCTTCTCCTTTCCTTCTTTCCCTCCTCCCATTCAACTACCATATGTGGCAGCCTTTTACTGCCCCCACACCAACGTGAGCCTCACACCTCACCTGCCTACAGCTGAGATCACTGTGACCGGCACCAAAGTGATGCTTAATACTCTAAAGGTGAGAGAGGGAGATTAAAAAGAATGATATTGAGATATTTGAGAAATTACACAGATAAAAGTTACTGCTACAACTGCAGGAAATTGTGTGTTTTTTGAAATAATGGTTTGTGCAGTGGGTGGTGCAGTGGGTAGGACTGTTGTCTCACATCTCTAGGTCCTGGTCTTGAGTGTGTGGAGTTTGGATGTTCTCACGGTGGTGTGGGTTTCCTCAGGGGTCTCCAGGTTTCTCCCACAGGCATGCATGTTAGGAAAATTGGTGATTCTAAATTGCATGTAGGTCCGAGTGTAAGAGTGAATGAGGAAATCACAACTGATCTGGATACACAGCTCATCTTCACCGCTCAGATTTTGTGTGTTACATTTCTTGACACCAGAATGTGCTGATTTGGTGCTGCATCAAATTTTGCTCAGACATGACGAATTACAGCTTTTAACAAACATTTAGATAAAGAATTGAACTTAAAGCCTGTCTCAGAAATGTAAAACTCATATAAAATGCAGCGAGATTTCAGTGCTTGTTATAGTTGTTAAGGAATCGTACCCCTGCATAGTCATGTGTTACTATGGCAACCAAAATAGACATATGATTGATCAAATCGGATTCCAAGTTGAAATGTGAACACTAGTGAAAAATTAAATTCAGCCAACACATCTGATTTGCTCCACAGTGTGAATTATACATGTTTTTTTGTATAGCTTGTATTCATGTCTGTCATGTTCTGGATGCTTATACTGTCTCTTGGTCAGTTCCACTCAGACAGCCCAGATGTCATGGTATCAGAGTCCAGGCTTTCAGGGGAGGACCCCACACTCTGCCTAGTATCAGTGTATTCAAATTTCATCCAATCCATGGAAAAGGTCTCTCCTCTTGCCAACATTACTATCTACACACACCTGTCGTCTCAGACACACGTCATCAGAGTGACCATCCTAAAGGACAGCCAGACAGACACAGGTTAGGGCAAGTGACACTTGTATAAATAAGCATGTCCAGTATATCATCATTGTGAAATAGCAGACATAGCTTGCTAGTTAGTTTTATATTTGCAGTGCAAGTCAGTGTAAAGTCCGGCAAATTTATCCACAATGGATAAATGGATGTATTGTTGTGTATTGTGTGGTTTGGTTATAGAGGCAGCGCTGAGAATTGTGTCGTATGTTCACTGAGCTAGTCGGGTTAGTTAACTCTTGTTAGTCACAGAAGCTTTTGGCAGCTGCTGTTTCAGAGACAGTTTGTGTCAAAATATCGAATTGTGGTTTTTCTGATCAGCATTGCCCTTTGAATCCAGGGTTTTGGTTATTTTTTTGTTGACCAGCTTGAACACCGATTGTAGTGTGCCAAACCATTTCACATGCTCTGCGTCACTTGCGTTCATTACTAGCTTTAACCAATTAGAAATTAAGACAGTGTTAAATGTAGTTTTTATTCATTTGCAGTCGCTTATCTGGAAATTGCACTCATTCAAATTGCAGTTCCAGTATTGAACCAATTGTTTAGTTAATAGTATTTTCTGCAGTTTCCCAAAGTCAGTCCTGGGATCCAATGATCTGCACATTTTTGTATTGGTTAGGTCCTCCTCCTTGCTTCTTATAATCAAGACCATGAATATCTTGGGCATCAAGGCTTCCTCCATCTCAGCCCCCAAGCTTTGGAACAGTTTGGCTCTTGAAATTAGGTCTTCTCCCTTCATTGACATTTTAAAATATTGTTTAAAGATTTATTTTGCTTTCAAGTGTGGGTAACAGGTTTTTTGGCTTTAACTTTGTTTACTTTTCATCTCTTTGATTTGTACAGCACTTTAGGTCAGCTTCTGTTGTTTTGAAATGTGCTTTGACTTTCCTACTGTAACACACCTGATCCAGCACCTGGAAAGCTTCTGGAGTAGATGATAATAGATATAATGATTACAATTGGCTAATAGGTTAAAAATATACTGTCCCCTAGTATTGGTGTGGGTTCTAGATAAAGATCTGATTTCAGCTTTTGACCCCTATGTTCTTGTAACATGCATTCTCAGGTCAGCTTGAGGTTCTGCGTTCCAGTCCTGTTCGCCAGCTTGTTGATTTCCTGATCATTCTACTGTTTACCATATTTGCGGTGTTGGCCATTACTTCTGCAATGTTCATAGGTATATTGTATCACCAGTTTTTTCTAATGTAGTCTGATCTGTAGGCCAACGTGTTTTGGGGCTGTTGATTCATTCTTGTTTTTTTTGTGCAGTGTATAACACCATGTCATCTTGTTTGCGGACCGTACCTGTTGTCTACACGCCTCCTTTACCTTCCGTTCCAGGTACATTTTAGTCTACTGTTCTGTTTTACTATTTATGGCTGTGATTAAAAATAAAGCAGTACCTGAGCATTTTTCAACCTAATCTGTATCCTAATGCTTCATCTGCATCACATAGTCAGTTTCCAAACAATAATTTTGTTACTTGGAAAAGTACAGATAATCGGCTGACTTCAAACTTGCGTATAATAAAAGCTTTTGAAAAAGACCTGAAGCAGCCGTCCACAGAAACGTAACAAACTTTGTGGTAATCAGACATATGTTAAAACTATGAAATAGAGGTTAGATTAAAAAATGAAGGAAACATTCTTTCAGACACATTTTCCATGTTTTGAGAGATGGAAATAATTTTTGTTCTGGTTTGGTGCCTTCTAGATGTAGCAAGCAGTCCGTATTTCGCTCCATGGATCAAACCTTCAACTCAGATGGACAAAGCCCTGCATAGGAAAAAGTGGCTCTGGACCGTTCGCTGAGGTCAACAATGCTCTGGAGTATTTGCAGAGTTCTCCGTCTTTACATAGAACACCCCCTTCATCAGCCCCAGACCTCTTACTGCCATACAGATAAATTCTTTACAAGATCACACTGAACTTGGACATTCTTGGTCCAAAGCAGACCCTCTGTCTGGAAGACTGGTGAAGCCTGTGCAGTGTCCAACTAGTTTAACTCTTTGACAAACAGATGAGCTGCATTCCCACTCTGCTGCTTCATTTAAAAACTGCGCCAATTAAAAACTGCCACTTTATAGCCTACATTTTGCAAGCTGAGAATCTTATAGCCCAGAACCCTGCAAGAAAAATGCCCACAGAAGACACTGCATCTGTAGAATTCATAAGCCATGTCCTAAAAGCACATACTTCATGTCAGCTGTGTAAAATGTAGGATTAACAAAAATCATTTTTGGTGAAAGATATAGCTATATTTCCACACTGGGGAGCCAATACACACAGTGAAAGTGCTACGCAAACTATAAAGGCCTATAAAGAGTAAAAAAATGGGGCGAAATGCTATTGCTTTTAGCATTTAATCACAAATTGCTGTTTGCTATCTTACCGTCATTCACTGTTTTTCTTGATTTCTTCCTTTGCAGGTTGACCTAAAGTTTGGCTTTCAGAACAGCTTCAAACAACAAGTTCTTGAACCTGCTGATCTGGCTTCATTTACTTTCCTTCATGTTACTGACAGCATGACAGATTTATTTCTTCATCTTCACTTCCTTGTAACAAAAGCATAGAGTAGTACTTTGGAATTCAGTCCCAATCATAATCCTGCACACCTCCTGAAGGCCTTAATAGGGTAAACTAGTGTGCTTCCAGGGAGTAACAGGTCAGGAAACACTGCTGTAGAACCAAACTGGCTGTGCTTTTAAATACCAAAATGCAAGACATAACGAAAAACACCTTTATTTAAACAAAAGTAAGAAACAGGTTTGGCTGTGAAGCTTCACACTGACTCCCAAGTCCAGCACACCAACAGACTGTGGCAGCATCTTGAGGTCCATTCTAGCCGGCCTTCAACTTCATATGAGGTCAGAAGTGTGGGTTCATCTTGGGCAGGCCACTGTTAAGCCCTTGACCAATCCTGTCTCCCCTTCCTTTGGTCTCCCATATCCATGCTAAAGGGATAGTGAGACTAGTGCTGCTTTCTCCTGAATGAACATCCTGCAGAAAGAAGAGACATGTTTAGTTTGTCCAGTCACATTCCAGGAGGGGTGGGGGTGTATAAAAGATGTTTATCATCTATTTGGGTCATGACAGAAACCACAATTTTGTTGTGCAACATTCAGATACACAAAGCAGGCTTGCTTTTATGTACACATCCCCCACCCATTCTGTTACTGCTATCTGCACCATTCCACTACTGTATAAACCACAACCACAAATCTGGAAGAATATAATGCAACCACCCACATGTATGCTTAAGACTGCTTAAGGCTCACTGCCTTTCATCTTGGTTTGTAGTATCTTCCAGGCCTTTGCTTTCTATTTGAAAGGCCTCAGAAATGAAATCAAACACTGCCTTCAACGCTCACCGTTTGGCAGGGGTAGCACAATCTGAATGGGCCAAGCTCTTAAGACTTTTCCAAAACATATATTTTGGTCTCTGCTAAAATTTTATGAATGTGAACCAGGCATGTGTACTCCAACCAGGCATCCCAATGCTGCTGCATATTGTGGAATGAATCATTGTGCCAAGTAGCCAGTTGTCTTAATGTAACACTTCATTATCAATTCTTTGTTTAATAAAATCTCAGGATGTCAACACAGGGAAACAGGACTGTCCAGCTAACCGCTGAAGACTACACATTTTACATTTTACTTATAGCTGAATTTAAAACTGTTTAATAGCTTCCTATAAAGACAAGTCTCCACATTTTAATTCTCAATTTGTTTTTAGACAGATTTTTGCAACATAGTGCAACACCATCAGACAGCTCAATTATGTTGCATTATGAGAACACTGCCAATTCTTTTACATCAGCTCACAGACACCACTAGAAACGCCGTCCTGGCTAAATATTTTTCTGCTAAGGTTTAGTCCATCAAAAACAGAACTACTTAGTTAACAGGTGGAGCATTTTGGTTTCAGTCTGGTGATATTGGCATTCAGAATGTCTCTCAATCACACCGTGGTCTTAAACTTTAGCTATAGAGTACTGGCATATATTCTCACAAATGTCAACTTCAGGTTATTTATTCAAATATATATTCATGAGTGTTATACTTCTACTTGATTAAAAAAGAAGCTCTGCTACTACAGAAGGTACTTAAATTAGCTCTGTTATGGTGGCATTCCAAAACGAGTGTTGGCAGCCTGTTTGAGGCGGACATAATGTGCATATTTAATGCAGAGTTGCACATGAACAAGCTAATCACACCTCCATTCATCTGTGGTAGGACTTCAGTAAATCCAGTAAATGCTATTGTGTATTTTTCTAAACCCTCCACTTTGAATAATTCATTACCCCAGGGGTGCTTGAGGCTGCAGCATGTCAAAAGATCCAGACTGTCCTAATTTGAACAGAGCTACTTTCAGCACACCATAAAAGCACAGAAAAGTGACAAAATACCCCCAAACACCTCTGGAATGAGGGAGTGCTGTTTGCGATCAAAACCTACTGGCCCAACTTCAGCGCTGACATCACTAATGCTTTTATGGCTCAGCAGAATCAGATTCCAACAAGTGTTCCAACAAAGCCTTCACAGAAGCACAGAGGCTGTGAAGTAAAATGAGGGAAGCACAGAAGACTTGCAAAATCTATTCCTACCTCCCTTGTGTCCACTTTTGGCTCGGAGTGCCAATAGACTAGGGGTGTGCAATATCGCCAAGATACCATATCTCAATTTTTCTACAGTTAAATCACGATTTAGATTTTATCACGGTGTTTATATTGATTTTTTTCCTTCAACTATTCTGCAAGTTACTGAACAGTACAACAAAACTATTTTCCTTGGTTAAAAAAATATATAGTTCTAAAGAACTAAACAGCATTTAGGCCAAAAAACCTTTCTGAACAGATTTTTAAACAGACTGCAGGACTAAACACCCGAACAAACTGCAGCAGCATCGTATCCGGAAGCGTCTTGTGTGAAACTGGTCACTGCGTCGATTAATGCACGCAGCTGTTATAGGTTTAGCCAGTTAGCCGCCGTTCTAGTCTTAAATTGTTTATTTTGTCTTTGTAACAATATTACCTCTCATGGAATATTGTAGTTCTGATCAAATACCTGCTTGGTCTTAGTTGATACTGGGTTAGATTAAATCAGCAGCTGCTGATGGAATTTCAGAAATCCATCCAGGACAGGCCAAGTTTTGTCATCCCAGCCATAAACATTAAGTACACAGTGAGATGAAATATTGTCGTCCAGGACCATGCACTCTTTACCAGCTCACAGAATAAATACTTATAACAAACAAAATTAATCTTTATATTATTGAATGTTTTTCCTGGCTGCTCAGATAAATGGCTTTAAACTGTTTACCCAGGAGTCTAGGACTTTTGCACAGTACTGGAGATGCCTGAGAACTATGAAAATGTGGTGCAATATCCAGAAAGATTACTTTAGATGAGCAAACACTAAAGTTAGTCAGTGCAATGTTAGATACTGGACTTTTTAAATAGACTCCTAGGTCAGAGTCCCTCGCTGTCTTCAAGCATCGCCTGAAGACCCACCTCTTCATAGAGCATCTTGGCGACTAACTAGGTCTCTCATCTACTTCGGAAAATTAAAACAAACTTCTCTTGTCTTAACACTTGACTTCCATGACTTGGGTTAAATATTGTTTGGCAGGTGTTGGTTAGGCATTACTTGACAGTTGTATAGCTGCAGCGAATGTGCAGTATTTCATTTGAATAGTTGATGTGGATTTAAGCTGCTTTACAGGTTTAAGAAACAGTTGTGGACTACATGAGCACTGATGTACGGTGCTCTGAATAACAGTGTCAGCTAAATTCCATTAATGTAAATGTCTCTTGCTGAACATTAATTATACACAATGTAATACATATGAGTAAAATATTTTTCAAGATGTGCCTGGAAGTAACTGCGCTGTGAATGTTCCACATAGTTTAATCCAGTCCCCTTTAAGCTCTGGGAATGAAAGAAGCACTGCTCAGATGATCATGATAGCTTAAGTGTAAATATGCTCTTCGCTATTTCCATTCTGCCCATTTTACTGTTCCAATGAGATTTTCCTTCAGCAAGCAGTGCTTAGACACATTGTTAAAACAGCGTCATCGAAAATGCTTAAAAATGCAAGTGTCTGGATACTTTGACGTGATGCATGTTTTGTAGTGTGTTAACAAATGAGCGGCCTACCTTCTGTGAGACGTGCTTTTCCTCCGGTGGGCTGGCACAGCACTGTGGAGCATCCTACACACAACACCACGGTCTGAGCATGGCTGAATACTGTAGTGATCTTATAGCAACCTGCAGAAAACAGTCATCAAAGGTTGTTCACTATAGTAGCCAGGGCTGAAAACAGCTAGTCATGCAGCATTGTGCTATCCAGGAAAAAACAGGCAGTATTCTGTGCGGGGAGCATTGTGTGGGGACGGTACCTTGCAAAAGGGGACAACAATGGTGCCTCTAGCAGTCCTGGGATTCAAACCCACAACCTTCTGATTGCAGGGGCAGCTCCCAGTGTTGCTGTAAAGTGGCATTTGGCAAGCACCCTTGTAAACAGCAACTCTTTAGTTACAGAAACAGTCCCCCTGGAGCAACTGAGGGTTAAGTGGATGTAGCCTACAGTGCTGGGGTGCCCAGTTCAGGTGCTGGAGTTCCTGTGTCTGGAACTGTGGTTATTCCCTTCCTACTGAACCCAAGAGTTACCAGGTGAGCTGAACCTGACATGCATGAGCAGGGACCTCACCAAATAGTGCAGGACACCAAGCTTTCAGTCACAATATCAAGGTCTTCCAAGAAGCCTCAAAGCAAGACTAAGCCCTAAGAGGGCTCCCATTCTGGCTTATTTTCACACTCATTATGTTCCAAAGTAATTTCTGACTAATCTATACACCATTATTACTGCATTAAATATAACACTTCTAATACCAATGTTAGAGTAATTTTTTGATGCCAAAACAGCAGCAAAGTCTGACCCACCTGGACATTTGACATCCATGAAGTAGGAGTTGGGACACTGGACCAGGCGCTTCTTCTTGTGCCTCCTCTTCTCCTCCTCTGGAGTTGGGTGCAGCAGGTCCTTCGCGAGCTGGGGGAGCAAACAAAACGCATGGTTTCACTTTATGGGCAAAAACGCTAACCAGTCACCTTGATTGAGTACCGGATCTGGAGCCCTTCCTCGAGAAATCCGCAGCACTGACACACTTCCAACTTTTAAATCATCCTAAAAGTCACCTCTTCAAACTTGCTTACACCCTTGGACCTTGTTCCTGGACAGCACTCGTTTTGTGATTTTATATATGCTATGTCCTTTTGTTTACTTTTTTTTTTTTCTCCCCAATTTTACGTTTTACTTGTCTGTACGGTGTCATTGAGTGCACCGAGAGGTACATTTAAATAAAATGAATAATAACACCACCACTAAAATAACAATAGAATGACAAACGTGTTTAACATTAAAGCTTTGAATCTGGGCCCCCCATCACCAGCATGCGACTTCTTAAGGTGAACGGTGTAGCTCGACCCCGAAACGGACTTCAATAATACGCACTATTAACGTTCCACCTTAAATCCTTCTGCCACTGAATGCCAAACTGAGACTGCTGCAGCTTATAAGGTGGCCCGGAGAATTAGAAGGAACCTCGAACAAAAACCAAAGGCTCAGGGCAGCCGGACTAAAAGCAAAACACAGCAGTAACACGTACTATCGGGGAAAATACCGTCGGTCCAAAACCGAGTAAATTAAGTCGAGTTTTCTCGAAGCGTTTCTACTTAAAACTCTCGTCTTCGCAGCCATCTTATCGCGCCGGCTCGGTTTCAGCGCTTTAACTTCCAAAACGAGTCAAATGCCACGGTCACACACATCCCTAGCTTGAGTACAGATATGAAGACTCGGGGCGAGCGGGGTGTCCCGGGTGAGAGTGCCGTAGGAGAGGGTACCGGGCCCCGGGCCGCCCCGACAGGTAAAGTCTGACTTACAGGCATCCTGGAGCCGCGTGGAGAGAGAGGGAGAGACACGCGGCTCCGACACGGGGCCGCCCGGCAGGGGCGGAACGTGCGGTGCAGAGGCTTCTTCAGAATTCTGAACCTTATTGACCTCCAGATCTTTCATTCAGCCCAATTTCATTTTCATACTCCTTTCATCAGTTATCTACAACTTATTTGCACTCAAAGTCGGATTAAAACAAGTTTTATACACGTTAAATATTTCATTACAAAATAAGAGTTTGATCAGATTTATTGAGAGTACTATCAATTAATTCAGTTCATTATACGAGTTATTATTCTATTAATTCATTCTATATATTAATTATCTTCATTAAAAGTACATGTTAAAATATTTAATTGATAATGAGGATATTAAAAAAATACATGCACACATACATATTAAAACTGATACTGTTACAAGTATTTAGTCCACGTTTGTGCATATGTTTCATAATGTTGACATTAATGTTGGTGTGTGCACACACATGTAAAATACAGATAAATACATATATATTTAAAACCACATAAATTGCTGCTATTTTTCATACGCAAATACACTAGAACAGCGGTCCCCAACCTTTATTTGGTCACGGACCGGTTTAATATCAGAAACTATTTTCACGGCCTGGCCTTTAAGGAGCGGCAGATAAATATACGTATTTATACAAATCAATGATACGCATAAAAAGGGGGAAATTAAAAAAATATAATAATGGAGTATCTTTAAAATACAATAATAAACGTAAATCCAGTGTGTACTCAGCTTTATTAACAGCATTTTCATAACAACGAGCCGACAACAACAGAACACAGGTAACCCTTACAGAAATTAACCATGGTTTACTATGACTAAATAACCATGATTTTCATGGTTTTTTGGGTAACTATAAAGTGGTATATGTATATGTAAACTATGGTAGAACCACAGCTACCATGAAGTGCTATGGATAAACCATATTAAAACTATGGGTAGTACCAAAGTACCATGAGGTACCATAGTAAAACTATGGTTACTGGATAAAAACCATAGGAAACCATAGTGAATTTTCGTAAGGGAACATTCACGTTTTATTTTCCGTGCAGGCCCGGGGGTTGGGGACCACTGCACTAGAATATTTAACCACATCTGTAGCTTCCCACACATGGTTTCTTATGAGAGATGTCAATATTCTGTCATAGTTCTAGTAAATAAAAATATTAGCAGTATTACAGCAATGCAGGATTGTTCAGGAGGTGCTAAACTTTGTCCATATTGAGCGGTAGATTGAAGTGGACCGAATTTAGAGTACTAGACCCCAGAATTCAGCCTCTCTGAGCTCTAGAATCATCACATTACAAAAGTTAAAGCAAAATTAATAGTTGTAAAATTACACATTCATTCATTTTTAAGTTCTAAAAATATATTTGAGGCACATTACGGGGCAACCAAACGGAACAGAGGTTGTTTACCTATGACCTATGATGTTTACTATGACTACTAGAGTTAGCCCCAGGCCATGAATATCAAAATACACGCTGCTATAATATTTATTGCTGCCAGCACTCCTATGGAACTCTAGTTGTACGTTAGCACTAACATTAAGATTAGATTTCTCCACTGTTGAGTTCGCACAGGTGAACAGAGCATGCTACAGTCTGAGGCCTGACCAACGGGAGAGCTCACTTACCAATATCTGCCTAGATTCATTCATCCATTTTCTGCAATCGCTTAATCCTTAACAGGGCTGTGGGTACATGGAGCCTATCCTGGGGTCCACGGGCGCAAGGCAGGGCATGCGCACATACGCACACACATGGCCAGTTTAGTTTGGTCTGTGGGAGAAATCGGAGACCCCGGAGGAAACCCACACCACCACCAAGAGAGCATGCAAACTCCACACACACGCACAAGACCAGGATTCAAACAGCCAACCCTTGAGGTGTGGGGCAACAGCGGGGCCCCTGCCTAGATATCACAAAAAAAAACTGATTGCATAAATTTTGTCCATTTTAAGAACTGTAGCACATAGTTTAGAACCAAAAGTTTACAACCAAATTAAGAGCTGTGGATTAGCAAATATATACATGATTCTATTACATTAACATTTATGCATTAATGCAATTTTGTTCTTCAAAATCAAGGGCTTTCTGTGAAAGCCTAGACCAGCGACACACAACCTTTCTTGAGCCACAGACCAGTTTCACATAAAACAATATCTCCACAGAACATTACAGATACAACTAAAATCCGTGTGCGTTTGTTTTTTACTTGTTTTTGCTAGCTACGCTACATTTTATGTACCTTATGTGACAGATATGTGGGGGGTTTTTTCCAAAATAAAAGCTCCTTCAGACTCTGATAATCAATTTTTATTCTGTCTTTCTGTGCGGCCCAGTACCAAATGACTCTGACCTCTGGCCTAGAGAACCCGGAAGGTTCATCATATAAAAACTGTTAAAAAGGTTTTTGGTACATAAACCATATGACAACTGAAAGAAAGTTAAATGCAGCACAAAATGTAGGCTTTATCCCAAACTGCATACTACCACCCCCAGCTTTCAAAGAAGAGCTGCAAAGAGGGCCTAACTCCGTATTAAACTCTATGGATTTGAATGCAATATCATTCAATTCAAAAATACATATATATTCGATTCATTCGACACTTTTCTTTTAAAAGAGCATTTTCTATCAGGCTCAGCAACTTCATTTTAAAGGCAATGATAAGGTTATTAGTTGGTGAAAAAATGTATTATTTTAAGAAATGTATCTTCAGATAATTTACTGCTTTTAAACAAATAATTTTTTTGTTTGCATCAAAACCAGCTGAATTCATAGATCCTTTTTTTGCAAAAACCTTTACATTCATCCACGTCTTCACAAAGGATAGAACTGGAAACACTGAAAATGATGGTGACATATAAGCAAAGGAGTGTTTTGGTTGGGGTTAGGTTTATTCATGCATTTATACCCATTTTCGGATGGCACCGGTGCTCATGAGCTAGCATTCAACCAAACAAAATACATGAAGTAATAAAATATTTGATAATACAGTAATCCCCCGCTTTTTGCATGGGTTACGTTCCAAGAGCTCCTGCATGTAGTGAAAAACGTGTTTTGGTATGATGCCTAAAATTGCCTATTTTTACAGTGTAAACCCTAAATATGTGCTCCCAGAACACTTTTATTTCATTTTAAACAGTTTAATTCATTACCCTTAACGAAAATGTAAAGGTAAACCCATTTCCACACTGTACAGTTTACACTGAACTCGTGCAGTGCTAGAATGTAAATACTAATGTTACTGATGTACAGACTGCACTGTAATTCATACACGGGCATTTTCTTTGGTATACTCTGTCCTTTTCGTTTGAATAATCAGGGTAAATACAGTAATTATTTTATGTATTTTTGTAATAACAATACAGTGTAGGAGTAAATGTAGGAGTAATCGCCAAACGTTTTTACAGTTGAATAATTTACTGTTCACCCGGCAGCGAGTTGTTAAAAAAGTTGTTGTGGAGGATATTTGCTGTTTCCACTAATTTGCTGGGGTTTTTGCCAACAATTATTAGTTCGGTTCTAAGAAAAATTCGAATTTGAAACACTTAAACTTCATTTTAAATTCAGCTTAATACATTACCCTTAATAAAAATGTATACAGGGGCGGACTGTGCCTTCTGGAAAAATCCAGACATTCCAGGCGTTTAAAGGATTTTGGCAACATATCGATATTTCAGACGAGGCGGAGAGTGGTATTTAATGTTTTCTGAAGCAAAATGATTTGATTTACAAATACTATATATACACTCAACAAAAATATAAACGCAACACCTTTGTTTCTGCTCCGATTTTTCATGAGATGGACTTAAAGAT
>JBBPDC010150778.1:0-21209 GCA_037974485.1 Hemigrammopetersius urotaenia | reverse complement strand
TTTATATTTACATTTTCTTTAAGGGTAATGTATTAAACTGAGTTCAAAATGACATTAAAGTGATCTGGGAGAACATTTGGAGCCATATTTATGGTTTACACTATAAAAACAGGCATTGGGATCATTTTTGGGGGGGGCATTTTAATCTAGAGTAATCTAGATTAATCTCAATATTACAATGAGATTAATCTAGATTACAAAAATTAATCTATGCCCACCTCTACCAATTAGTTAGTTCTCACTTGACATGGATGGATTCAAGGGCAGGACAAACAAGCATAACATGATGATAGAATGTGATAAAACAATTTATTTGGTGTCGCCCAACTGCCCTGAAGAACAAACAACCCCCATTCAAAAGTGAGCACAATTACAGGGGGGGCTTAATAAATACATTGCATTAAGCTCTCAGAAATTATAGTATTTTATCACAAAGTCCCTCAGAGGCTCAGAAGTCATTTATTATAAAATATATTTTTCTCTTATTGTGCATATTATATATATGTTTTAATACATATATTTTATAATAAATGAGGCCTATGGTCATCATCCCTAGAGAAATTTTGCCAGGCCTTTTCTGCTGCTGCCTTCAGCTGCTACTTGACTGTTGATCGTTCACCATTTTGTCTTCAGTAACTGAAAAGCATGCTCTGTAGGGTTGAGATTAGGTGACTGACTTCTTTGTATTGAGATGCCCTTGGGTTGCTTCACAGTATATTTTGGGTCATAATCCATTTTCACTCATTTCCAATCAGAACTCATTTCCAATCAGTTCTGCAGCATTTGGCTGAATCTGAGCAGAGAGTATAGCCCTGTATACTTCAGAATTCATCCTGCTACTTATGTCAGTGGTCACATCATCAATAAACACCAGTGACACAGTTCCACTGGCATACATACCCATGCCATAACACTGCCTCCACCATGTTTGACAGATTATGTGTTTTCCCCTTCTTTTCCCATACTGTTCTCTTCCCGTCCTTCTGGTTCAAATTGATCTTGGTTTCATCGGGTCCAAATAACCTCATTCTTGAACTGGGCAGGCTTTTTAAGATGTTTCCTGTAAAGGTCTCATTTGGTCTTCATGTTCTTCTGTGCTTCCAGTGGTTTGCTTCAAGAGATACACACACTGTACATGGTGCTCTTGACCTGGTTAGATATTCTTTCACAGAGGAAAGATATCCTCTAAGAAATCCCAGGTCTTTTGTGCTGCTGAGCTCATCGGTGCATTACTTCTTTTTAAGAATGTAAGAATTACTTCTTTTTACCCAATTGTTCATTTGCTCACTCCAAACGTTTTAGCGATCTCTCTGGTTTAGTTTTTTTTTTTTTCTCCCTCACTTGCATCAACACATTGCGTCATTGCCTAAATCAACAAACAAACAATAAAAGAAAAGAAAACAAAATATGGACCTATTTTATCTATCCTAGTTAAACTTGGGCATTACAGCCAGCAGTAAGCTGGTGTTAAACATATACAGACACAGACCAATGAATATAGCATGACCAGCCAGTTTTTATCCTGGCATATACACTATATTGCCAGTACTCACTCATCCATCAAAAGAATTAAATTCAGGTGTCCCATGGCCACACTGCTTCTACAAACATTTGTGAAAGAATGGGTCGCTCTCAGGAGCTCAGTGAATTTCAGCCTTCACAGTAAACTGTCAGTGGTGGTATTATAACAAAGTGGAAGCGATTAGGAATGACAGCAAACTGACGGCGCATGCTCAGCGGATGCAGAGTTCGCCGACTTTCTGCAGAGTCATTCGCTACAAAACTCCAAACTTCATGTGACCTTCAGATTAGCTCAAGAACACCATAGAGAGCTTCATGGAATGGGATTCCATGGCCAAGCAGCTGCATCCAAGCCATACATCACCAAATGCTATGCAAAGCTTAGGATGAAGTGGTATAAATCATGCTGCCACTGGACTCTAGAGCAGTGGAGGCGCATTCTCTGGAGTGATGAATCACGCTTCTCCATCTGGCAATCTGATGGACGAATCTGGGTTTGGCGGTTGTCAGGACAACGGTACTTGTCTGACTGCATGGCGCCGAGTGCTTCAGAATGCTTCAGCATAACAAGAGATTTTTACCAATTTCATGCTCCCAACTTCGTGGAAACAGTTTGGGGATGGCCCCTTCCTTTTCCAACAAGACTGTGCACAAGTGCACAAAGCAAGGTCCGTAAAGACATGGATGAGTTTGGTGTGGAGTCCTGACCTCAACCCCAACACCTTTGGGATCAATTAGAGCAGAGACTACGAGTCAGGCCTTCTTGTCCAACATCAGTGTCTGACCTCACAAATGTGCAAAAATTCCCATAAACACACTCCTAAACCCTACGGAGAGAGTTGAAGCTGTTATAGCTGCAAAGGGTGGGTCGACGTCATATTAAACCCAATGGATTAAGAATGGGATGTAACTTAAGCTTATATGCGTGTGTGAAGGCAGGTGAGTGAATACTATTGGCAATATGGTGTATTTGCCTGTAAGATAACCAACATCTGTTCTAGGGACAATGTTTCACTTGGCTATCAGTGTCTAATGGCAGTATATTCAGAGGCTGACAATGGATGCCAGTTCTACCAGTGACTCTTGGAACTTTATTTGTTTCTAATGTGCTGTAGTTTGGCGTGGTTTTAGGTATAACACAGTTCAGTATTAGGGAAAGCATGCACAGGCGATGTGCTTGACAGGCATAACTTAGATATGTCAGTTATGTGCCTGTTCTGTCAGCTAGCGGTTAGGGAGTTGCCCCTGTGATCAGAAAGCCATAGGTTCAAATCCCAGGACTGTCAGTGGCACCACTGAGGTACCCTTGAGCAAGGTACTGTCCCCACACACTGCTCCCCGGATGCTGAGTCACTGTCTCTGCTTTACTTGGTCAATGGGAAAAATGCAGAGAAAGAATTTCACATTGTTCACACTGTGTGCTGTGCTGAAGAGTGTTCACACATGACTGAAAGGGGCCACTTTCAGAAACCTTTTATTGTTTTTGTGACTTTTTTATTTACCCTAGGAGTCTGTGACGCAGATCATGGCAAATCTAATTGAAATGAATGTGATTTCAATCATGAAATTTCATTGACAAATGCATGTGACTGAGCCCCTGAGGATCTTGGCCAGGCAAGGAGAAATTTAATGTGATCAGAACATATTTTCCCTAGAATGTGTGTGAGAGAGCGAGTGTGTGCTCATGCGCAAACAGTAGTTACATGTGTTTATTTTTGGTGTGTTTCCACAGGTGTGTGTTATAAAGGGCACTTTAGCCTGGATGTGCATGCAGTTCTATGATTTATTTATTTATTGTCTCGTGTGTGCGTGTCTGCGTGAGCACCTGGGCCGTGTGCACACGCATGTGTGTCCACCCCAGAGAGCTGCCTCCCCTCAGAGAGGAAGAAAACACTCTAAGCAAGACTGGTGCAGCGAATCCACCTCAGCAAAACCTTCCAGGTTTTTAATTAGAAAGCATCCAAGCCTCTAGGCAACTGCAGTCTTTCGGGCTCTGTTATCTGTCATTCCAACAAACACCACGACACTCCAACATGTCCTGATGTGTCCCTTAATATCCACAGGGAATGAAGAGAGAGGGAGAGAGAGTTTTCAAAACACTTAAAAACAGAAGAAGCACTGTATTCATAAAGTTTTATATTTACATTAATGATGTTATATTACATAGAAATACCTCACCTTGCCAGTGTACAGCATAAAACAAATTTGCTCATAAGTATAGTTTCTTGAATAATACCTTATAAAGCATATATTAAAGTCAGGTACTACAATGCATTATAATAATGCTGTAATGACATACAGGCTGGTGTACAAATGTTAAAAATGCCTCGAATATGTTTTTTTCTATGTCGTGGATCATCAGTCTTTTCTCTGAAAGGTCAGCATGGCTGCAGGTATGCTTTTCAATGAAGCAGGATCTCTCATGACCAGTTATTTACGTTTAAATTATCTCTCTAAAATGTCCTCCTATGTGGCTTCATACTTCATACACTGTACAAATGGCATCATAAGCAAAGCTATTTGTTCTGTAAACGATAAGCACATCATTCCCACAGAGTTCTGATTTGTTGAAAAGTTTCGGAATGGAAATGACTGCAGTGCAGTTCAATGTTTATTGTTCTCTGTGTAACATTTCCTGCTGCTTTCAGGTTGTCTGCTGGATACTCCGTTACCCTCATTACCATTAAGAGTCCTGCATGGCACAGCTGTCTGGAGGTATTTGTGGATACAAGTGTGTTAAATGAACCAAAAAGTGTGTGAATACTTGTTTTCCCTCACTGTACCCTGAACCTTGGCGAGTAAAAGCAAATTTTATATTTACTATCATCCTGGGGACATTTAGCCTCCACAAAAGAGCTAAATAAATGGCTACATGACTGACATAGTTGAACTACAGGGAGAAGAAAAAAAAAACACAACAAGGGGCCTGATTTTAATTGAGGATCTAGACACTGAGCCTGTGGAATGCTGCTGCGTCTCCAAGAACTCCACAAGCCTATCATCAGTCAGCCTCTGCCAATCAGCTCCACCACTACTATAACAATACACACTCCCTCAGCATACCCAGCACGCAGCAGGCCTGCCCCAGGCTAAAAGACTGCAGGGACCAAGGGGGCGTTATGGGTTGTTTCTCTCTGTGCAAAAAAGAAAGAAGGTCGAAAGAAGGAAGGAAAAGACGGCGGAAAGCACCTGATGGCTGAGTCAGGACTACTGGAGAGTGCAGCTGCAACAATATACTGTAACAGTGTCTGGAACAAATGTTCACACACACATGCCCATATGGCCCCACAGTCACATGCTCTTATAATACACCACCCGCATATCTACTGTAAGTACACACACATGGTCTTGTCCACACACTTTTCATGTGTAACAGGACTGCATGGATCTTTCACAGCAGAACCAAGTGGACCTGAAAACCATCCAAACAAAATTCCAAATGATTTTTAACTGTTGGTTTGGTTTTTTTGGCAGAAATTCTTTCTTTACAAGGGGTTGCATTGGATTGTTGACTAATCAATCCACTAGTGGGTGCTGCGAGAAGCAGTCAATTTTGACTATGAAGCCAGAAAAAACAACAGTAGTGTGCAAGCAGGAGGGTCATCCAGAAATCATTTTACCAACTAAACACAAAGCCTGCTTACTAAAACTACATGAGATGAAACCACTACAACTGTAAACTGTGAAAGATCATACTGAAATATTGGCTCTCATGCCAGATGGCCAGTGTGTCCTCTGGCATGCAAAATGCCCACTGAAGGCCCATACTCCCACCCCACATTCAGACACAAATACAAACATTACACCTAACATAATAAAGGTCCTAACGCCCAAAAAACTGCCCTTTTCTTTATATCGAAACCAACGAAATCAGTTAAACAGAGATCCATGTAAGACTGAGAAGGAGTCTGCCTTCTCTAAAACATCATGTATTAAGTACACAATACATCCCCCTGCGCTAGTGAACATTATCAAGAGTAGCACTATTTAAAGTATGACCAAATAAAAGTAAAGATGTTGTTTTGGGTTTTTATCAAGACAGCAAAATAGAAGAAAAGAAAATAGAAGAAAATAGAAACCCTTTGTAAACGGAAGACTTACGTTGTCTGAGAAGTTTTGGATCTGCAGGATTTAAGGGATTGCCAGGTATTAGGGGATTGCCTCTCCCTTTGTAAGAATGGGCAGAGAGAAGACTCAGTTCAAGTCAAATCAAGTCAAAAACAGCAGCCATGAACAGGCAACAAATGAAAATTCTCAGTATGACATGAAAAGCAATACTTCTTTTTGTAATCTAGGTCCTTAAATAGTGCTAGGACAGAAAGCACTCCATTAACTTAGCCTACCTTAGCCCTCCAGTAACTCAGTTCTTGGCTAGCTGTGAGGGGGTGAACATTTATTACACTTCCATTACACAATTATATATAATAACATTTAATGTAATACTATAATTTTACTCAATAACATTTCATGACATGATAAAATATTACTAACACTTCACTTCAGCTCTGCTACATAACATGCCATAAACATGTCAAGACATGTCTGATGTCACTTACTAATTTAGTCATTACTTCACAGACTTGTAGTTTCTATCACTACAATGACCAATAATTGTAACATGGCTATATTACTGGATACTGTCTAACAGACATTTTAAAATTTAATTCAGAGTGGTTTGGTGTTTAATTGTTAATTGTATATGAACCAAGTCAGAATTGATCAAAGTGGCGGTGATTGGAACCAGACATCTTAAATGTTACGTGTTACTCCGAAAGCGATCTCACGGGCTGTTTTTACATGAAATAGATATGGATCCGCTGCCTGGGACATGCATTTTTTATGATTGCAGGTCATTGCAGGTCCATGAACTGTGGACAAAATAGTAATCAAAGAAAACTCCTTCAGATTTACCACAGATTTTGCCATAATGACACTGCATATAAAAAGCTGAAGACTGTAGGTTCACTGGTGGCTGTCAGTAAAATGGTTATATTGGTGCTCTGGTCACCATAATCCCTTCCTTCTTCTTACCACCACTGTAAAGAAATGTGAGCTGGGAAACTTTTCTCCAATATACCACTTCAAACTACTCTGAAAGTACATCTCAAAGACTAAATTATTCAACATTTTTGTAAATTTGGTGAAATTTCCCTTTAAGTAGAAGGGACGAGAAGATTTTGCAAGCGGAAAGTAAATTCATCTGGTATGTGGAATTTCACCATGTAGTGTCTGTAACACAGAAAAAGAACATTCCGTTTTTCAAGCATATGTTTCATAAGTTTTCAGGCATACTTCAAAAAGAATTGGCTTGCAAAATCTTGTTGAGAAACTGCTTGAGGGTGTCTAGACTAAAATAGCTGTTTCTGTAAAACTGTAAGTGTAAAGTGGAGCTCCTTTACCTCCTTAAAAGAAGACATAAATCCCCTCATTCCTCATGTCCTTATGATTTCATTAGTATGCCACCCAAGAAAGGAGCAGCCTCCACCACAGCCAGACCATCCCCACCCAACACAAGGGAAAGAGTGGGCCGCAGTTAATGGCATCCATTCAGCCGATCTGAAGAGAACTGTCCATGTAGTGCTCATTTAGACTACTGTGCAGAAGTTTATGTTACATATAAAATGGTATATTAATTACTTGTGTTTTGAACAAGTGCTATAATAACCTATGTGTTTTAAATGTTGATTTAAACCACACACCAAAAGATGTATATTTATTTATTTATTACTTTAAGTGTATCAAATGTTATCATCCTGTAAACCCTGTAAATAATATATAAACAATATATTTTGTCAAGTTGTCCACCTAAGGATTAATCTAAGATCTGATTGGCTCATTTAATCCAAACTTTTGAACTCTCATGTGTATTATTATATTTCATTGCAGGGATGAAGAGTGGGGGGCTGCTGCACCCTAACATGCTAGGTTACGGGAACGCAGGCGAGTCTGACGCCGCTCCGTCTGGCATGTTTTTGTTTGATATATTTTATATTTTTATAGCTTAATGTATATATTCATAAGAACAACACACAATATTGTATCATTTATATATTTTATTATTATTTTATTATTATTTTAGCCATCTAACTTCGGTGGTATGTCAAGAACAAAGAACCGTCCGCAAATCCACCACTGGGAAAGCTCCCAGGAAGCCGCCGGCCACGAAGGCTGCTCGCAAGAGCGCTCTGGCATCCGGTGCCATGAAGAAACATCACGGGCACCGGCACCGGCCCGGCACCATGACTCTGATAGCGATCCACCTTTACCAAAAATCTACGGAGCTGCTGATCTGTGAGCTGCCCTTAGAGCGCCTGGCGCGTGAGATCGCTCGGGATTTCGGGGTCGACCTCCGCTTCCAGAGCTCCGCCGTGAAGAAACACCACCGTTACCGCCGGCGGCCCGGCGCCGTGGCTTTGATGGAGATCAACCGTTACCAAAAATCCACGGAGCTGCGGATCTGCGAGCTGTCCTTCCAGCGCCTGGTGCACGAGATCGTTCGGGATATCAGGATCAACCTCCGCTTCCAGAGCTCCGCCGTCACGGCCCTGCAGGAGGCCAGCGAGGCGAGACTTGGTGGATCTGTGCCTGGATACGAACCTGTGTGCCTTCCATGCCAAGAGAGTCACCATCATGCCTAAAGATATTCAGCTGGCACCCCGTAACCGTGGAGAGTGCGCATCTGAAGGATACCACAAGGATTATGAACTCCTTTTAATTTATTTATTCTTCAATTTTTATTACTTAATAACTTCTGTAAAGTGACCTTGAGTGTTGTAAAATGCATTATTATTATTATTATTATTATTATATTATTATTAATATTAAAAAAGTAAATAATGAAAGAACTGAATTGTAGCGAAAACCTGTGCTTGTGGAGTTTGTCATTTTTATCTGTATTTTATTGAAACATTTCTAATATCTGCAGTAGTTGTGCACTGTTCATTGCAATGCTGCATTTTCATCACAGCAAGCCCTGCTGTTGGCTGCTTTGGGTGCATGAGTGACAGTGTACACACCTCTGTGTCCCAAACTGGCCAAAAATTGCTCCTAAAACTTCAAAGCAACATAATGCCCTGCATGCAATGCGCTTGATTTAATAAACCATTTAGTCTCCCACTGAGCGTACGTTCAAGATTTGAATCTTACTGTCTGACAATGGCAGTCGGTTATTACTCCACCACAGTGATTGGTAGCGTCTCAACTCATTTGCAGAGGGCAAGAGACCAAGGTGTTCTTCAGCAGTTTGATGCGTCAAAATACATGTTTATTGTTTTCTTTACCCATACCATGACGTTATTACATGTCTGATTATTCAAAAAGACTATATATTTAATCTACTCAATATGCCAAAGTTAGGACAGTTTGCCAGACATAAAACACTACTTTTGCACCAACAGGGTCATTCAAAGCGGCTCACACAAATGAGGGGTGTGTATAAACACACGCATATAGAAGTCTGACATTGCGATCTCATTCACTCATTCATTCAGTTCATTTGTAGAATTAAAAGCCAAATATTTTGTTTTATTTACCCCCCACTTCTTCATTACTGCTCAGTTTTTGACTGCTGTTCCAGATGTTATTTGTTTGGTGGACTATTCTGAACACAGCAGTAACATTGACCTGGTATTCCAGGTATTGAGTGGAATTCCAGTGTATGCAGTGATGGCATGAGTATCAGACACAGCCTTATTGAAATCAAAGTCATTGCAGTTTATTTTTACTTAAATTAAGCAAAATATTAAAACCATACTTGTGAGAGTCCTAATAGAGCCTATGAGACACACCCACAGTTTTCAAATGTGTACAAACAGTGCTCAGACACAGAATAAAGATATAGTTTCAGCATTACTTCCCTGACATGCCTTAAACAGAAACTAGAACGAAATGGCATTTCTTTTACATAGGCTGTCGATGTGTACACCTAATACAATTAAACTTACAATTTCCTCATCAAACAGTGTATTTGTGTTTTAATTTTTTTTCTTTTATGGTCATTGAACATTGTCACCTGTCTGTGGAGTTGTTTGAGCTGCTACCTTCTTCTTTTTCTTCTTCTTCTTCTTCTTCTTCTTCTTCTTCTTATTATTATTATTATTATTATTATTATTATTATTATTATTATTACAGCCCTGTCACTGAAACACACTGGTTGCTTGAGAGAGTTCTCTGCTTGTAAGCGTGTATTTGCGAGTGTGTCTTTTACTAGCCGCCTCTTCTTAAATCCAGTGGAAAAACATTTGCTAGCAGGAGCGAGTTTAATCCCACAGCCCGTAAACAGCCTCGTTAGCCTAATTTTTTACAAGCTCCATTAAACAATAAGCGCTCTCTTCCTGTGCCTTGGCGCTAAACATACTCGCTGGTTCCCAAACGGGCTCCCTACTGGCTATGTTTTTACAGGGATGCAGAAAAGACACCACGGGGACCAAGCACTGATGAAATATATAAATTGTAAGCGTCGAAATGCAGTTCTTCCCTGTAAAGCGTTAATAGCTTTTCCTGATAGCCTCCATATAACGTTTTTAGTGCCTTTACCGCAACCAAAGGGTCGAAACACCATAGATATGGTGTCTGTGCTTTTTGGCACAGACTCTATATAATATAGAGACGTATATGGTCCTCCAGAACTGGAAGAAATGGAGCTGTGGAGCAGGAGAACGTCTGGAGTGATGAGTACCACTGAATATCTCCAGAATGAGTTGAAGAAGCGTTTGTGTTGATCATCCAGCTTCAGGACCAAACATCACTAATGCTCTTGCGGCTGTACGCAATCAAATACTCACAGCAATGTTCCAGCATCCAGTGTCAAAACTTCCCAGATGAATAAAGCTGTTAATACAGCAAACAGAGGGGAAACTCCCCTATTAAAACCTTTGATTTCACAAGAACTGTTGGAAGAGCAGGTGCCTACAAACATTTGGAACTTTGGTAATCATAACAAACAGACGTAAACAACTGCCGTTTCTGTTTTGCACTAGGGATACACAGTAATTGAAGCTGATAAAATGTTATGGAATCTCAAATAGATTTAATTATGTGCTTCCTGATACTTTATGACAGGCTGCAAATACTGTGTTTAGCCCTGCAGTGTAGTGTAGAAAAAAAGCTGGACAACTTTGGACAAACAAACATTTTAGTATCTCAGTGGATAAGATGAGAGCACAGATTTTTTACAGCCTCCTCACTTTGGCTTAATTTTTCTTTTTTAAGATAATTTTTTTTTAATGAGGTTTAGGGGCATGAATTTGGCTCAATTTATCCAAAGTAGGTTCAGCCAGTGCTTGAAGCCTAGCTGTAAAAAAGGGATATTTTATTACTTACCTGTTATTAAATGATTTAAACAACGATGTCCTGTGAGCTGAACCACTTTTACCTCCATTAGAAACTTTTTTATTACACTGCACTTTGGCATCATTGCCCATGAAGAGTTGTACTACAAAGCCTTTGACTGGTGAATAATCAGAGAATCCCTACTGTGTCTGTTAACCTATAGCCAGACCATCTGGTCTATTAGTCTCGGGATATAGGGTTCATGTCACCTTATCTGGCTGGATCAAGTGTCCTGAATGTGACCCACACGCTCCAGTAACCCTGGCTGGTGTAGGAAATCCTGGAATAGACAGGTTGACCAAGTGATGGCAAGAGGTTGGCCCTGTTCTTAATGACTCTTGTTTCCTGACTTCAGCTCAGCATACAAAACAAGCTCTCACAGGTCAGTAAACACAGCAAGAACACTGCATTCATTCGGCCACTGTTGGATCTACAAAGTGTCTTTTTCCATCAAGATGTCTGAGAAAGCCTTGACAAAGACACTGTGGTGCTTTTTCTATGTTTGCCTTGATCTAGAACATGGAAGGGAATTTATTTTTCACACACACTTAATCAAATATCTCAGAATCCAGTGCTTTATTTTTTCTCTCCCATAATAGTGCGGTGGAACATTCGACTCTGTTCCTGCTTCGAACGTCCAGATCTGACAAGAAGCTAAACGAGAGCTGTTTCTCTCACCGCAAGCAAATGTTCTTCAGAAGACTTGGGTCTCCTCCAACAAACAAATAAACCCAGCCCCACACTTCAAAAGCCCACCATGCCTCTGTGACCTTAACTGTGCTATGTCTAGCTCTTCTCCTTGCCATTATGAGGGTGGTCAGCTAGCCAGAAGGACTCTACGGCCTGTCGTCCATCCAAACTAAACCAGTGCTCCTTCGCTTGCGGAGGCGATGCTTGACTAAAAGGACCAGTATTGTGTTTCCTTCCATTTCCGTTCAAATTACGTAGCTTTACATGGACAGCCAAAGTAAAGATTATACCAGGAAGCTAAGCTATTAGGGCAACCATAAGTGCATTCATGTAGGCATGAGTGTGTGTTTCTATACTGGTTTTGTTAGGTCATAATCATGCCTCCTAGGGTGTTGTACTGGGGTTCATGTGTACAAACAATTAATTATGTTGTAAGCCTGATAATTCTGGTTGTATAATGTGATTTACTGAGATACATCCAGACTCACTCGATTACATGAGTTTCTTTATTGTGCATTATTTGGCAACCTTCTTTGGTTCAGCTAGTTAACTTCAGTAAAGTGGCAGTTTGGTTTAATCAGCCTCAGTGTTGTTTATAATGTGACTACAACGCATTGCATTTTAGCCCATGTGATTCATGACAGTGATCACACTGTAGCTGTTCTCACCAGCCGTCTTTTTGTAAACAGTGACTGCCTTGTTATAAACAGTGGACATGAACCATATTGTGCAAAATTATGCTTTATTTTGTACATGGAGCAGAACATGCAATTGGTTGTTAAGCTGATTTGCATCTTACTCACCCCATGATAAACGGAGGTCAATCAGTTTACCAAACCAAATGTAAATACATGTGGGTAAAATCAGGTAACAATGCAGATACTGCCATATTAACTGACCTGATGAACACTATATGTGTCACGACAGGGGGGTTTAGTCTAGCTCCAGGCTGGAGAAAGGACCAGGCTGGCAGGCAGACCTCCATGCTGTGGTTTACTTTATTGAACATTGAACAGAAAATAAAACTTGCTCGACGGCCACAAGAAACAGGAATCAGAACGTGGCAAAAACAGGACATGGATATCAGCAACACAAAGCATAGCGAGGTGATGGACAGATGGCAAGGCCCCAAAAACGAGCCCAACAGAAAACAACCCACGCAAACAAGACCTTGTCCTTGTCCCGCGGCCCGGGTCCCTCACCGAGGGTCCATGGTGGTGACCCCGGCACCAGGAAGGCCTTCGGCCGGCAGGGTGCTCTCTGTCACCCAAGCCCTACCGAGCACCCCGCCGGACGCCTCCCTGCGGGCTCGCCGCTGCAGTCCGGCAGGCAGGTCCGTACGTGGACCTGGTCTGGGCGCTCCCCACGCCCCATGTTGTCAGGCAGGCAGGCCCATACGTGGGCCTGGTCTGGGCGCTCCCTGCGCCCCATGTTGTCAGGCAGGCAGGCCCGTCCATGGGCCTTCTCCTGGCTCTCGCCAGGCATCCCGACGCCGATAGGCCCTTTCTGCAGGCCTCATCCTGGCGCTCTTCATGCCTGGCGTCATCCCCAGGGCTGCCGGCTCCTCCCTGGTCTACCCCCAGGCTCTCCTCCGGCTCGGTTGAGCCCGTCAGCCCCAGGTCGCTGCTGCTAGCGGCTGGACTTACCCCCTCAATAGCCCCCCTAGCTGCTGCTGCTCTGACCCCCTCCATCAGGACATGGATATCAGCAACACAAAGCATAGCGAGGCGATGGACAGATGGTGTGTGTCACACAAAACAGAACATAAATACATAACATGCCTCGAACAGAAACCAATCAGTGTAACTAAACCCAAAACACCACAATAAAAGCCCCAAACACCCATAACAAAACAGAACCAAAAAACAGAAAAGCAGTGGCCCCTACTGGCCACTGACCGAACCGTGACAATATGAAGGTGTGAAGAGGCTTATAGTAACTGTTATAAGTTTGCATACTGTTATTTGTTCTGTTTGTTTTGTTTTGCATGTTTGCATTGTTTTTCCAAATAATGTGAAATTAATAGGTTTTTAGTTTTGATGTTTTTGAACTTCTGTAACTGAAATGGCACATTTGTACCAAACGATTTGCTCTGCCAACACGTTGTATGTTTATACTCTAAGGCAAGTGGTGTGTGTGTGTGTGTGTGTGTGTGTGTGTGTGTGTGTGTTAGTGAAATTGAAATTCATCATATTGATATGTCTGAGAGTGTATCTCTGTCTCTGCATGTATGAAAACGTTTTTGTAGCAGTTAAAGGTCTGCCAAGCTTGCATGGCATACATCTAAAATATCATCAGCATTCCAGAGTATCAGCCAGGAAGTAGGTGCAATAGAATGAGACGCACTATATTTAATATATCCTGGGGTTTTTCACAGTCATCTGTCAAGTATCCCATGAATTCTCCTGTTCCTTAAAGGTAAGGTCCTGTGTTCCACCGGGCTCCCTGAGAGACATGGTGATGTTGTGAACACTAATGGTGTATTTTTGGGTTCACTACTTTGTGGCACTGATTCCTGACTTTGCTTATGGATGCATGTGGTTTCTGTTGCAGTTTATGTGTATTGACCGGCTAGCAGATTGCTCCCCCGCTCTGGGGGAAATGGGGCCCACCTCTCACCCCAAAATTCTCAGGGGCTCTGGTGGGAACCGCATTGCGGCCAGGGGGCTCTCTTGGTACCCATGGAAACATGGAGGCCTAGGGCAGATTGGCGGCTAAGTGCCTGTGCTGCTGCGACAGCTAGCTATGAGGGGCGCCATGAAAAGTGTCACATGGCGGTGACCACGGTGGATTCAGCCCTTGGATCCATAGCCTCACTGGCCCTTGGTTTTTCCAAGCATACAGGAGGATGGTGCTGGGCTGGGCTGAGCCACTGTTTATCCTCACTGAGCTCCATCTGGTTCAGGTCGCCTTACCAAGCCCAGGCACTTTGGTCCACCTAGCAATGAGTTGGTGCTACATCATAGAGCACCCCCTACACCACTGGTGAACCTGTGCACAGCACACACTTCAGTCTCCAGGCCGTCGGCCGGTGCCTGTCTTGTCTTCCATTTAACCCAAGTCCTGTCTACTGCTCCATTAGATCTTGGTTACCATTCTCCATTCCTGTCTTCTTGCCCTCTATCTAGTAGGTCTGTTTTTAGTGCATCTCTTTTCTTGTTCGTATGTCTGCCCATCCTGCTTGTAGCCCTCCTCGATGCCAGGTTCCATGGCTATTCTAATTTGCACCTTGAGAGATTAACTCTATAGGGGGGTTTCTGCAACAGTCTCGTCTTGCTCCCCTCTATCAGTTCTTGACTTTGTTTACATTTAGATGTGGTTCCTGTTTCATCCCCCACATAGTTTCTGTTTTTGTTTATGTGTAACTCCACCCCTAGTCTGCCTCCCCATCAGGTGAATTGTAACTCTGCCCTCTCTCATCTGTCTTGAATTTACCGTTGCGTATGTATACAGTTGTTGGTCAACCCTTGCTGGGTATTTGTCAGTCAACCGTGGCACCTTCCGTGAAATCCTGTGTCAGTGTTAAGCTCTGTGTTTTCGCTGGTTGTGCTTCTCTGCTTTGTTTTCTAGTATTAGTTGTCAGTAGGGTTTTAGTTTCATGTTTATCTCAGTTGTGTTTTGCTTTGTGTTAAAAGACGTTCACCGTCTTCACGTCCTCCACGCTAAACATCACAGCCATGAGTTCCTGGTCGAAGAATCACAGCTGCATTGATAAGCAAATGCACATTCAACACCTTAATAAAGTATAAAAACTAGAGTGTAGTTTGGTCTTGACTTTTTTATTGGTACTACTGCATGCAGATGGAGGGCATGTTCTACAGTTTCTATAGTTTTTGAGAGAGGTGATGCTGTTGTTGTTGAGGCCACTCACGATGCCATTTTTCAGCAGACTGTTCTTGCACAGCAGTACCAGCTGAAGTGCTGTTTGTACTGCTGTGCAACAAACTGAACTATTTTGAGGTTTAAAACTATGTTCCACAAAGTGATAAACAAAGTTTTAGTCACATAACTCATTGGCAGTGCCAGAGAACTTGAACAAACACAAGTTGACACGTTGCTTCCGTTAACGTCTACCTATCCCTGAACGGCAGCAAAGTATTTCCATAATAGCTTGGGGTCTGTAACTTGATTAGTTTACATTACCTCTTCCTACCCAAACTTAATCATCTCCTGCTCACACCTGAACAAATGTGGGCACTCCACCTGCTTATGTCTCAGTTTTGGAAACATCCTAATTGCAAACAGGTCGAGGGTGTTTTGTAAGAGGCCATTAGGTTTTTTTTTTTCATTATAGGCACTTTCCCACCTGTTGTACAGTATGTTTCCATATCAGTGTGGCAATCCTGGACTATGATGTCACACCAGTGGGTTATTCAAGCCTCTGTTAATGAGTTGCACATGGGGGCGTGATCGATGATACCTGTCGAGTGGGAGCGACTCATGGGAGGGAGAGCGTTCAATACCTCACACCTACCCCTCATCATCCCATTCACGCACATATAGGCATACGTGCGCACAAATCTATGCTTTCACGCACCTAAAGAAGCTCATTTGTCTTGTGAACGGCTGAATTGTGCTCCACCAACAAATACATTCCTTTATCGCAGCTGTGAAGTTCAACGGGTTTTACAGAATCAGACCAGTGCACTGACATTCTTGGGGGTTGGGGAGAGGGTTTGGGTGGGGTGGCTCATGAACAAAAAGGGAAACCTGAATGTGAATGAACTGCAATTGGATTTACATTACAGTGTATATGGTCTTGACATGAATTCAGCAGAGATGCTCTAATGTTGCTGCAGAGAAATAAAAATATAGTGCTAGGAGCCTCATCCAAATAACAAGTCCATGCTTACCTGTGAGTGTTCAAAGATATGTAAAAATCGAAATGTACATTTCCTTGGACTCTGATAATTTCAGCTGCTAAGATTTTATGTGTGTCATGGGCCACAGATCACACACTTTTTTGTTTCTGTTCTTTGTTTCTGTCACATGATAATTGGTTAAGTGCTTTTTCATGGCCTGTACTCATGATGTGTGATACCTTCCTGATGCCTTATCATCTATTGTAAATGCAATCCTGATTAAAAGGGGAACCCAAGCTTGTGGAGCCTGAGTGGACTCACAAGCTGAGCTCTGCTTTAACTCAAAAAATTGAATTTTTTTTTTTCGACCAGAAGGGAATTTGGCAAAAGGGGTCAGTCTCTGCGCATGCCTGTGTTTTTGCCAGAACCCAGGCAAACATCCAAGTTAACCTTATGATGTAAGGTTGGGGTGTAGATTTGCCACAGCACTTTGTTTAGATAGTGAAACTTTAAAATGCAGTTCTACCAAGCTGAAGTTTGAAGCTAGGCAGGTTAGAAACGACAACAGTTTTGCCAATTATTTTCAGTCACATGACATTGAGCACTGAAGTTGCTTCTTAGATTGAATGGAATTTTACTACCGTTCTGTAAAGCCTGTTCAAATTTAAAGCAGTTGCAAAAGAAAGCATTTATGGGTGGAGCAATGGATTGGTCATGGTTTAGTACGCTGTTACAGTTCCAGAGTAAAAGATATATAAAAGATATACAGCCTTTCTTTGACCTTCCTCCTGTTAATCTCCCCTTATATTACCGGACTTAGGCCATTTTCCCCAGTCCAGTCTTAACAATGGCCGCAAATCCGTGTCTAATCAGGCTATTGTGATTTTGGCCATATAATGCTTTTGCCCAGCTGGTGTCCGCCGTGTCTTTAAAAGTAACATTCACCCTCCAACTGGCTGTGCAGCTGCAGCCTTCCACTGGACATCAAAGAGCAAGGGTTAACACTGAGGTCAAACGTCACCATTCAGCGTCTCCTAAAATCCTCTGAGTGTCAGGGTTATGCTAATGTTTTTCCGAGTTGCCAGCTCTGTAATTAACCGCCAGTAAGTCACATGCCTAGTTGACATCCAAGGACAAAACCCTACTCGGCTGATGTCTAAACAAATCCATGAGGCACGAATAGAAGGTCTCCATGCAGCCGTGCTTAACTGTCTCATGCTTATCGGTTTCTTTGATGAGTTAGTACTGAGGGACTGCGGTTAAATGTTACCAATTAAAGTTTCTCTTTTTTCTGGAACCACTTGAAGCTGCAATTCATGAGCAAACGTTGTCCAATGGACTGTTTCAAACATCAAACAAGGAGAGTTGCATAGTCTTCAGTTCTCAGGCCATTAACCGGGCTCATCCATGTATCGCTGGAGTTCATGTGCCACGTGCCTTGTCAGAGTTACAAATTCGAAGCAAACAGATCACAGAGACGGAAAACAGAGAGCGCATGATCTGGCAACTGGCAACCACTGGCAAACTCTTTTGTCTTGACTGATCAGGAATTCCCTTTTCCACAACTCCAGCTTCTGAGCCACAGTGAAGAATGGCCTTAGAGGGTCTGTGAACAGAAAGAAAGAATAACTAAGAACAGATGAAAAAATATGAACCAAAAGCAAAGCACACAAACAGCGAAGGCTATTATTCATCATTTAAGGGTTCAATTGATTCTTTCCTGTTGTTTTTTAAATTTCTTTTCTTTTAATCTCCACAAGTCCTAAGGAAAGGAGCAGAAAATGAGACAAACATTTTTCGCCCCGAGGCAGCGACTGCACCTGCCACACTTGGCTTTGTCCTTCTGGGAGACGCGCCCATTAGAGGCGATTCGATTACACACAAACATGCCGGACATTTTCTGCTATTAACCAGCAGTATCCGTTACAGCCCCCGAGACGCTGCCTGAGCAGAATTCCCCCCGCTTGCTTTCGCCCCAACATGACTGGAGCGGTTGGGCTTTTCTGCTGGGAGCGAGGCTCAAGGGAAAGTAAAAGGAGGAGGGGGATTATGGGGATTTTCCGGACTCACCTGTCTTTAGCAGCTTTCGCTCTGCATTAACCCCCGGGTCAAACATTAACTTGTGCCAGCCTGCCCTGCCCCCCTCCATGTTTCCCACGTTCCTCTGCCTGCGCCGACGCAGAAAGGGGAGGGTGGTGAGACCAAGTGCGTGTGAATTGTTGAATTTTCGCTCCTCAGCTTTTCTCACTTACATCTCACAAGTTCCTATTAACTCCAAACAAGCCATCGCCTGCATTTCCTGAGCCTCTTCCTGTCTGGAAGGCCGGGGATCAAGGACTGAAGGATAGAATGAAATGGGTTAAATGAGATCAAGGCCTTCCTTTTACCAGAGAAGTAGGTGTGTGTTTGTGTGTGTGTGTGTGTGTGTGTGTGTGTGTGTGTGTGTGCACAACAAAGCAAGCAGAATAAAATGCTCCTGGAACCGAGCAGTTATCAAAACTTTTCTTAAGGGTGTATTTTCTTTGTTTTTCCATCTTGAAGACATACACAGTGCCTGCTTTGAGAATAATGCCACACCTCACTTATTTTCTCCAGTGGTGGGGATGTTGGGACTCAGCAGCACTCAAACCTTCAAACTGTTTAAAGAACATTTGAATAATATTACAATATGTGTTTAAGTTTATGTGAATAGCCTTCATGGTAATGTGGCTGAAAAGTCTCAAAGTAAGACCATATAACAAATAAAAAATCATAATTCAGTTATTCAAACACAGTAATCATGAGTACATAATCAGTAGCTCTTTGTGGTTGTTTTGTGCCTGACATTTATCTGTAGAACCCAAACCATGTTGTGGGTACATTGGATGCCTATATGCTACACTTCATACACTTCATAATGGTTTCACTCACAGACATGATATACATATCACAGCAATCTACAGGACTGCCTCTCTGTAGCTTCACAAATAAATACATTCTGGGGAAATAATGGTCATACCTTTTTTTGAAAGTAATGGATATAATGTAAATAAATGCTCGTTTTTTAAGAAATAGTATTAGGTAAACTTTAAAAGTTAAAAACGTTTTCATTTTAAAACTTCATGCAGCGGCATAGGATCTCCTGAAAAGAATGCTGTACGGCATTTTCGTTTCATGTAAATGCCTTGATAATGTAAGTGGATTAGTTGAATCAGGTGCGTTGCATGCAGGGACAACACCACAATGTGAAGGGCAGGGCGTACCTGAAGACCAAGGCCGTGAGTCACGGAGCACTGTCCCTAAGAATTCTTTATGGCATCTTTTATTTTTAAGAGTGCAGATCATTGCTGATCCCTTGAAAGAACTAGTGGGTCACGATTGCACTTGCTTGCTCATATTAAAGTAATTACACCCAAACAGACTCTGTAGGAGAAGGGCTGCATTTAAGCACTGAGGAAAACGAGTCAACTGCCAGCCAGCCACTTTCCTAAAAGCCGCTGTTAATAGCCAGGCTGAAGCAATGGAAACTACACATTAGAACATACAGGAGCAGGCCGTTCCTCTGGACCATTCTGTTCTATGAGTAAATGAGTGTGTGTGTGTGTGTAGATGTGACTGCAGATATGTAAACACGTTGTGCAACAGCAAGGTCCAGTGTTGTGAGGCATACATTTTTGCGCACACATGTGGGTCGGCTTGACGTTTGATGGTTAGCTGACCATTCTCCAAGCAGATCGTAAACAGAGCAGTTTGAGAGGGACCCCGCCAGACCACCCTCAATCATGGACGTCCCTGTCAAAGAGCAGCAGCATAACAACATGCTGTGCCAACAGAGGAAGAAGGGGAACAGACTGATGGTGTCATGAAGTTTATCTCCATCCATTTATGGACAAAATCCTCAGTGAATAGTTGAGCATTCAAGATGGTTTGGCTAAATAAAAGCCAGAAATTCTTGGAACCATTAGCTTACTGATATTCATGATTTTTAGGCCAAATCAACACAAAAAAAGACCTTTAAGGAGAGAAAACATCTGTATCAGATATCCTTTTTTTCAAGGTATCAGCCAGGTGAGTACAAACTTCAACAGTTAATATTTTTGATCACAATATTGTTGATAACACCTGAAAGTGAGTGATGCCTTCAGTGCCATTCAGCCAGCCAGGTTGGGAAGAAAGCTGTCTACTGTGCAAGCTCATGCTCCCCTAGTCTTATGGACTACCTGAAATGCGACAGTATGTGCAGCCACAGGGCTGTGTGTCTTTGTAGTACTGGAGCAACTCAGGGAACAGTTCTGTCACCTTTCCTCTTTACACAGCATACATTCTGACTTCAGGTACAACACTGAGGGTCTGCCATCTGCAGAAATTCTCAGAACACTTTGAACACTTTTGCTGGCTGGTGTGAGCTGAATCAGCTGCAGCTCAACAGCAACAAGACCAAAGAACTGGTGGTGGACCTGAGAAGCACTGTTAGCTATAGACTTACCAGCATAAAGTTCTCCACTGAACGCCACAGAGAAACCCTTCCTCCCCACTGTCGTCAAACTCTATCAGGATAGAAATTATGATTCTTATTCCCATAAGAAACGTTAATGCCATATGTTAGGAAATATAGTTATGATTTCACTTACTATGTGTCAACATTGTTCAAAAAAATGTAGTTTGCCTAAATAACACAGGTAAACAGGTAAAAATCATCAGAGATAAGTTTCTGTGGGTTTTGTAGTGTTTTTCATGCTGATTTCAAATCTGTGTTTAGTTTTCCCACATGTACAGTGTTTGTGATGAAGCTAGTTCTATATTGCATGACAGTTGGTATAATGATCATATAATAATCATATGCTGAGTGTTTGTGAAGAAACAGTGGGAGCTGACTGACACTGATCA
>JBBPDC010150764.1:0-21216 GCA_037974485.1 Hemigrammopetersius urotaenia | reverse complement strand
CTGTTTATTTAAAATAAACGAAAACAAACCAAGCCTCATTCTTTAGAACTTTTTGTTGCTTAACTTTGCTGTATCGTTAACCATACCGAACCGTAACCCCAAAACTGTACCGAACCGTGACATCTGTGTACCGTTACACCCCTAGTCCCTACACATGTGCCATGTTCCTGGCAGCCCACTGTTTCACTTGGTGAATGAGTTAAATGCAGAGAAAGAATTTCACATTGTTCACACTTTACACTGGCTTCCAATTAGATACAAAATCAAGTTTCTAAGTGTTGGTATTTGTTTATTAGTCACGTAATAGTTTGTGGCGTAAATATATCTGGGATTTTTAATTAACATTAGCCTGGAAGTTCTCCTAGATATGCTGAAGCTGGTCAGCTAGTGGATCAGAATTGAAACTGGCGTTTATATCTGAGATCAGATCTGCCTAGATTTGTCAGACTATTGCTGCTTAACCAGTGATCTGGATGTAACTTTGTTTAACTTAATTTAATTGACCATAAATATTGCTTTTGCTTCATATTACTTTTATGGTTACTTTTATAACTATAAAATAATACATTTATTATGCTATTTTATCTTTGTGAAGTCAGTGAGTGAGCTCTGTGGATGGTAATTTTTCCTCTTGTTTCTTTTTTACTGCTTCACCTGTTGGGGTTAATTTCTTTTCTTTCAGTCACTTTTCTCCCTTTCTCTCCTCTTCTCTTTACCTGTACATCTTGCTGACTGCCTCCACCTCCCTCACTTTCTGTATTTTCCCTCCCACACTGTCTTCCTGTCTATCTCTCTTTCTCTGGTTAGAGAAGGCCTGTTCTTGTCATCTGGAGCGGTGAGGGCAGGACAGAGCTGAGCACTGAGCTGTGAGTTTGGAAGCTACAGAGGCACATGGGAGCTTATCGCTAGAGCCAAAAAATCAGGGCTCACACACACCTGCTTTAGCTTGTCATGGAAATAGAGCATACTTTTTTCGACTCTTTTACTTGTGCAGAAGCCTATGGCCTCTATCTTCCTCCCACACACCGAAAGACATTCAGCAGCTCATCACAGGGAAAGGCCTTATGCAAAGACTTTTAAAATTCACAGAGGTTGGATTATGGACTTATTTAAAATCCCTTTCTTTGCAAATAAACTTTATGGCATTTTGAATATGCATTGCTACATTTTTGTTAATTACCAATGCATATTTTTTATGAACAGTATTAGAAAGGAGTGGCATAGCAATTATAATGGTCAGCAAATCCCACTTTACTGCAGCTACTTGGTTGTATTAGGTGTATTATAAGTTTCCTTCATTGCTGTGATGCTGACAAATGAAACAACTACTTTTAGTATTGCCCCATTCATGGTTTTAAAATAATACTTTTAATGACCTAATGATACCTGTCAAGAGGGATGTTTCAGACAGAATGTAAACAGTCAATTCTTTAAGTTGATGTGTTGGAAGCTGAAAAACAGGATCTGAGTAGGTTTGTCGAATTTTGATGGCTAGATTACAGATCTTGTGTGTCCAAGGACCACTGGTGAACTGATGACCGTGTCATGATCCTCCTAATCTGCGTGATGGGCTTATGGAGTAATGACTAGCCAGTCTGGTCAGAAGAGCTACTGTTGCACAAATTGCTCAAAAAGTTTATGGTGGCTATTACAAAAAGGTGCCGGAACGCACAGTGCATCACAGATTGCTGTTTATGGGGAACTTGACATCAGGACTGGACCATGGAGTAAAGGAGGAAGGTGAGCTGGTTCAGTGAATCAGTTTCGTTCATGTGGGGAAGAGATGACACTGGGATGCAGTGGGTCGGTTACATATATCTTATTCAGCCTACTGCACCAGTCCATAGTCACCCAAATTGTCTCTTTAAATGCATCCTTTCCAGTCTCCAGTTGTCTAAAATGGCTGCCTTTAGAAGTGAAGCAGTGAAAAAAATGATCATAGCTGTGTCCTGACCTACTTCTACATCTTGGTGAAGAGCTGGATTGAGACATTTTGAGAATGTTTTTACAGAAGAGATTTGAATGTGTATGTGATCTGGCAAGATGATATACCTGACAGTGCTATTATTAGCTGACTGTTATGTCAGTGTATGTTTGTGTATGGTTACAGTTGTATGTATGTATTTGTATGTTGCTTACATCTCTCATCCCTACAAAATCTCGGGTCTTACTAAGGTGTGAGGGATGTTCTAATTCTCCCACTCTTGTCTTCTTTTCCAGATGTTTAAAAATAAATGATCATGTAGTTAAGTTACATAAGTTTTATTGTCATTTCCACCATACACACAGTACACAGTAAAACAAAACAATGTGCCTCCAGGACTATCTTGCAACACAAGTGCATACAGGACAATAGAGAGAGCAAAAAAACCCCACTTATTTTCCTCTTCTGCTTATGACAGATGTTGCTCAGGTATTATTTGACAGATGTTGTATAGATTCACAGAAATTGCAGTATTTCAGTTAAATAGTGGACATGGATTTAAACTGTTTACAGGTTTAAGAAACAGTTATGGACTACTTAAGCACTGATGTATGTCGCTCTGGATAAGAGCATCAACCAAATGCTGCAAATGTAAAAGTAAATCAGGAGACATAATGACAGTTAATGACTACTTCTAAAATGGTCTTATGTAAGTGACTTGATTTTTATGTCAGTTCACTTGAGGCATTCCCACATTCAAAAAGAAATACGTGCAAATGTAGAACCCCCCAACCCAAACACACACACACACACACTCGCATCCCTTGATCCTCCTGGAGCCTGTAGACAGCATAAACATTTGCATTCGTTCCCCCACACAAAAACATGCTTCATTTGGCAGCTGTTCACTAAGAAGCGTCTAAAACTTTCCAAAGCAAACTCGCCTGGCGACACTTTCAACCTGGTCATGACCTGCTCCTACTTCAGAGCAACTCTGAGACCTATGTGGAATCAAAAATGTTCATGTTTGTGTGAGGCTATTTTGACAGAAATCCCAGCGTGGAGAATGGAAGGTGTAATAGGAACAGGCTTGTGAAATAATAAACAGCATTTCACTGTTTAGTTGTCATTCACTCTGACAGCTTGGATAAATAATGGCTATTTCTCAACCTGCGTGCATCACATCTGTTAGATGTGTGAGTGGATGTGATTGTTGTGCTTCAGTTCACACCAGATCGTTACAGGCTTGTGGACATAAGCTTAACAATGCACAGATGTACATTAGGGCTACACATTTCATTATATTTTACATTTGGTTTTAATTTATGAAACCTTAATCAGCTGTGATCATGGTGAGATCAAGAAAAGTTAAACATCTAGGATTTGAAATCTATTTATTAAAAAAAGGCAAGCTTAGCATGATGTAATTGTATTTTTATGGAGACATAACTACTTGATGTTTGGTTACATACAGAGTATGATTATGTGCATCATTTTGAATTCAGTTTTGCTAATATTTGGCATAAATGGTTCAGTGTGCCTCATTTAATTGATTATATTATGAAAATTATTATATTATAAAGGTTATGGTACACATTTACGTGCCTGCATGGAAAGATTCATTACATTATGCCTGCAGCTGACCATTTTTATTTTATAACACAGTTTATGAGTAACTGGACGTGTTTGTTTTATATTCCAAATATAACATTTTTAATTTGGAGCTCTGCTTTATGTTGCATGTAAATGCAGTCACTAAGGCAAGTTTTATCATTTAGGAGATTGTAAATTAGGCTTTTGTGTGTGTGTGTTTTGTTACAACCAGAATTGAATTGGGTGTTGGTGGCCTAGTGGGTAGGATACTTGACCAAGAGGCCATAGGTTCGTATCCTACCTTCAGCACCACCACTGGGTTCCTGAGCAAGACCCTTAACCCCAAGTTGCTCCGGGGAGACTGGCCCCTGTAGTTAGGGAATGGTTTGGATAAAAGTGTCTGCTAAATGCCGTAAATGTTTCATTACTACAGCACACTCTGTGCCCTAGTCAAATAAGTTATATCAGAGAAAGTGGAGAGGCCTCACTCTCTGCCTTTACATTTGTCACACACTTTAAACAAATATTAAAATCTTTTAATAAACATATTCAATAGTGAGAAAAGTTTTTGCCATTATCAAGAGGCAGTTTTCGATTTTTAATGTGGGAATCCATCTGCCTGTAATGGGGGGCCAACCCAGAAAAATATCCATAAACTGGAACTTGACCCACAAAGCACTAACGATGATAATGTACTATGTGAGAGTACTTTCTGTAATGTTTGCTTTAGAGAGGACTGACACCTTTGCACAAGCAATTGTCAAGGTTTTGCAAGGCATAGTATATTGTATCATAGTATCTTGTTGCACCTTCCATAAAGCCACAGGCCTGCAGTTCTCCAGTCCTGATAGAGCCATCTACTCCATTGGGCTTCCTTTTAAAGTCACAAATTGCCCCTGCTGCTTTGATCAGAAAATAAGCACACCTGGGAGGGCAGATCATGCTCATTGTTAATACTGGGGTTTCACAAAATGTTAAATATGATGATGTTGACAGTAATTATAGGATACGCTTCATTGCCAGTGGCTGTGCTCATAGCTGTGAGGTTCATTTGTACTGAGTGTGGCTGTGACACTGCATCTATGTCTGCTGCTCTGTTGTGCTTGTGAGTCGTGTTTGGTCTGCTAGGAAGTGATGGGGAAAGGTCAGAATCATTAGAGGAGGCTGACCATTGTGTGACTTTGCGTCTGTGTAAGACTGGGAGAGAATGAGAGACTGTGAATTATGCCTGTGTGTGTGTGTGTGTGTGTGTGTGTGTGTGTGTGTGCGCGTGCACATGCCTTGTGCATAATAGCTATAGATTTTCTCTGTCTATTGCATTTGTATTCTCTGTGTTTGTGTATTGTGTGTATTGTGCTCTGCTAGTATAGATTTATTTTGGTTCCTTTACTTCAGTGTATGTGTTTAAAACAAAACTATACTTCAAAATGAATTGTCTGGCCTTCTGTTTAAAGGTCACAAAAACATGTTTCTTCAACACTGGGGGATTAAATCAGTAATCTTTAACTAATTGTGGCATTGACATTGCAAAGCCATTCTGCTTTATTGATCTTTCAAAAAAAAGGTGCTTCCAGCTGATGTTTTTGTCCTTTGTTGATGTATGCCTTATTTGTTTGAGGCAAATATTAATCCTCTCAATAATATGAATCATATTTGAAATCATCACAGGTATATCTAATTCCCATACTCTAGGATGCTTTAATCAGGCGTGTGCTTCAGTAAATAGGGTAATACAGAGGGAGAAATACCATATTTTCACACGTCATGTCGTTAGACTTTATATTTTTATATATGAACAAAAGAATTATGAAACAAAAGGAAATATCCATTTAAAACTGAGGCTGGAAGTTAACCAGAAATTCAGACACCACATTCTGACTTCTAAGCAAGACTAGTTGTAATTAGCTTTGTGTGACTTTTAGGTTTCATTTTGAGCCATTCTTTTTTTTCTTCAGTTTCCAAGCATTACAAGGATCCCACTGCTGGACACAGTTTCCTAATCCTCTGTAAGCTTTCGATGGGATTGATCTTAACAGATGCAAGAATTTCCACCTTATTTAAGAATCACTCGAGTTATGTTGGCCGTATGTGCAGGGTCTTATCCATCCGTTCCACTCCACCTAAAAGTACTTTATTCTAATATCTAACATCTCCCAGTACATTGGTCCATTTGTGTTTCCTTTGTTGACATGTCATATATAAACATTATATCATGATGTCATGATATCATGATGTGGTATTCCTGGGATTACTGAAACTACCCTTTCAATAGCCAGTCCTCCCACACATCTCTTATACATCTTTTCCTATATATTTAACAAATCCCTCAGCCACTTACCCTTTTAACTTTTTTTTTATTGTTTTTACTTACTTGTGTATTAATCTCTGACTTGCTTTTTCTCTTTGACAGGGTTTGTTATGGTGTGTAACTTAGCCAGCAGTAACTTGGTTAAATAGCTGTTGATGATTTAAGTATAGCTTTACAGTTGTGGACTACTTAAGCTCTGGATAAGAGCGTCTGCTAAATGCTGTAAACGTAAACGTAACGTAAATGTAGCTTTTTCTAACATTACAAGCTAAATTGATTCCAGAGATTTCTATTTCATTTCATTGTGAACAGTTTGAAGATAGAGACCACTAGCATAGCAATGTCAGAAGACCTAGGAGTTTGGGCAGGAGTATAGGGTTGAAGGACGTCAGCTGTACCATTTAGGATCTTGTAAGACAAGAGGAGGACCTTTAACTGGATACACAGTGAAGCAGACTGTGCCACTTTTGGAGAATGGCATAATATGAACTGGTCTTTTGGAAGACAATAGGATCATCCTGATTGTATTGCAACTGCCACAAGAATGTTTAGTATAACAATCTAATAAAAGCATTTCAATAATAAACATTAGCAACAGTTACTGTTATTTTTTTTTATTTTAAACTATGTTGGAATGCTTTGTTCCCATAAAGAAAGCTTGAGTGGTCTTGATGAGATCTCAAACAGTCTAAACACCCTCAGTGTACAGCTGTTTTTGGTCAGACATAAGACTGTCTAAACACTCTATTGATTTGTACATGTTTGGAGCTATGAAATGTAGCAGTGCAAATTCATTTAGGCCCCATGTAAGAGAGATGGCAAGAAAATGAATGAGATTCTTTGAGCGGATATCACAACTTGTAAAACTGGAAAAGTACAATGATGTGGTGTTGAGAAGGCTGAAGATAAAATGAGACTAATGGCCCATTTCAGCCTGGCACGGTCACCAGGAGCAATGTGGAAAAAATAAACAGTGTGTGAGAGTAATGTGTAATATGCTCCCAGAGAGAGAGGCTGCTAATCTTATTGCATTGTCTTTTTAAGTAGGACTGTTTCTGTTTAGCACATGCTCAGTATATCAGCTGCATTGTACTTTTTAAGACATACATTATTAAGGCCAGGGTCCTTTCTTTGTGTAGTTTGCATGTTCACCCATCTATGTGATCTTCCACTGGGTTCTCCGGTTTTCTCCCACAGTCCAAAGACGTGTCAGGTGAAATGGAAAAGACTGAGTGTGTTTCTGCCCTGGGATGGAGTGCCGACATGTCCAGGGTGTTTCTCCAACATTCGCCCTATGAGTACTTGGACTCCAGCACCCCTGCAACCATGGTTTGGTACTCAGTAAAGGATATTATTATTAATATTATTGTTGAAGTTAATGTTATTAATATCAACAATATCATTATTATTATTAAGGGAAATCATTGTTCATAATAATAATAATAATAATATTATTATTATTATTATTATTATTATTATTATTATTATTGATATCATTATTATTATTATTATTAAGGGACAACCTGCTAAATGCTTGTAATAATGGTCCAAGTTTTGCTAGATAATGTGTTTTTTGCTGGCATAGATTTCTGTGTGCATGTACAGTAGAGTATGGGTGTATGTATGATAGTGTTCAGTTTGGAATCACTTTCCATAGTAATACATGTTGTTGCTTTATTGAGTACAATTTATACAGCTTTATTCGGTACAAGATAAAAATGTACTGTAATTATTAAGAGTGCTGTACAAATACAAGTCTGTCATTTTTCAGTTCTGGAAGTTATACTTATACTCAGTTATACTCAGTTCTGGAAGTTAAACTTGCCATAATATATATATATATAGCTTTTTTTTTTTTTACATAATTTGGAAATTGTGCTGTGACACAGTTTCACATGGAAAATTAAACCTTGACAAAATGATTTTGCTACATAAGTTTTATGTTATCTCCTAATATTTCAGTCACTGAGAAAGGGTGTTCTGTTTCTAATCTTGTCCTAATTATTAATTCAATTGATATAAAATGGAGTATAATAAACGCAAATGGCCTATAGATGAGCTGAGCTAAAGGTTAATTATTTGATAAAGGAAAAAAACATCATGAGAACCTCTCCAGACAGCTAATCAGAAATATTCTCACCCTTTTCTAACGAAATCATTTCTGATTTCAACTGAAGTGGGAATGGCACACAGGGTTATAATGAATGTAGTAATAATCACTCTTTAGCAAAGCTGCTCTCTCAGAACTGCTAGGAAGGAATTGGTTTATATATTATAAATGTAGGAGACTCATAAAGGACAAGATCTCTCTGCGGATCGTGATGTAACACTATATTTCTTAATATTTCAAAGGTGACTCTTTGCGTCCTTCTACTTTTTACAGATCTGAATACAAGTGACACTTTTATTCTGTGATGTTATGTAAAAGCGATGTAAAGACACAAGGTCAGAACTATTCCGTCTTCTCCATGAAGTCTTCAGAATTGAATGTATAAGAACAGATTCTGAGACAGGGTCTCATTTGGATGTCTTGAGTGAAGATGAATAGGCTGGTTTGGCCCCAGCCATTTTTCTGGAGAACAAAACTCTAGTGGGGTTTTTCTTTTATTTATTATTATTACTAGAGATGTTACTTTTTCTGTGCTCTGACTATGTTTTGTCTGTAAATGGAAAGACGGGGAGACGTCATGTTGGCTGCCAGATTGCCCAACATTTTCTCTTGGTATGCGTGGAGAATAAGTTTGCTCCAGTGACCCCATGGGTCATCTGATCTTTGTGCTGGCAGTAAACATGGGTGCAAGAGGAAAAATGAAATTGGCATATATTGAAGCGACCTAATCTCAGAACAGACACTTATGCAGAGGGGGGAAACACTGACCCATGTTATACCTTTTCTTTTGTTCTGATAAAATGCTCCTTTGTCTGAAATAGGAATGCATTATGAAATCCCCTACTTAACACTTTCTCATAGAAAACAATGAGAAAAGTGTGCAAAATAGGGTAACACAGGACAACATTCTTTTTTTGGTAACCATCAGAAACCACAACACACTTTTCTAAACCAGTTGTCATGCTGATTTCAGATCTGCTTTCAGTTTATTTCAGTGACATCAACTGAATTATGACTAATATTAAACTGCAGGCACCAATCAAGTAACTGTTTCCATATTTTCAGTGTGAAGTCAGTCAGACGCATACTGTGGCATAGATATAATGATCAGTGTCAGTCAGCTACCACTGTTTCTTCAAAAACGCTAAATATATGATAAGCATATAATAATTATACCAACTATCATGCAATATATAACTAGCATCATCACAAAAACTATGAGCAGGAAAAACTAAACACAGATGAAAAACAAAAAAACTTATCTCTGATGATTTAGACCAGTGTAATATAAAGGCTTGCTTCAACCTGTTTAGCTATAAATGAACTATTACCAGAAAATGACAAGAATTCCTGAAACAGCAAATGTTTTATGTTAAATGTTTTATAACTGTCATAAGAGAAAACATTGATTTTCTTTGTTTCCCCCACTGAAATGATGATGTCACTGATGCTCATGCTCACATGTATTCATGATATCTGTTAGTTATTTTATCTGCTGTAATGGGATTAATATAGCACAGTATGAACACGCACTCTGACTCACAAGGCCATTATGAGGTGATTCATTTACACAGTGATGATAAAGGATAAAAGGACACTGTTGGCATGTGGTGGTCTGTTGAGGGGCGCATTCATGGTCAGGGCTGGGTTTTTTCCGGTGAATCTGTCAGATTAACAGATCCAGTTTAAAGTTCAGAAGATCATCTCTCTATTCTTATGCAGTTCTTGGCAAGGTGACATTTAAAATGTTTTGTGAACCAAAAGTGATGGCAACTGCGGGTGATCAGCGGCAGCCTTTGCATGTGAATAATGGTCCACAGCAATACTGCTGTACCTGCCGGCCTTTGTCTGTTTCTGAGTAGTGCCAACACATTTGGAATGGTGTGTGAGGGAATGGCACTGGTACCTTGGAATCACATTTCTGCCAATCAGTGGTCTTACAGTTTTTCTCGATTGCTTACACACATTTCCTGAAACTATGCCTCGTATTCTCAAAACAGTAAACACAAATCCATAACGTCTCACCCAATTTCCCCAAACATCTTATTTTCAGGTCAAAATGAAGCTATACACTCAAAACCATTCACTCTTGCTGAAAAACCAAACTTTGCCCACAGACATCACACACAAGGCTTCAAAAGCACACACACTACAACATAGTTTTACACATTGGTGTAATAAATACAAAATTTCCAGTTGAGATATGTTGCTTGTGGTTCTTCCCCTCAAAACCCTTTTCACAATATGAACACAAAAGACGCAACCAATGTATAAACAGTGGCATATTTTTATTCATGTACTATACAGTACAACACACACCAGAAACATTATTCCACCTTAGCATCCTGTCTTTGGTCTGGGTCAGGCCAGAGTATCTCATCAACATCACACGCTATATTGGCCCTAGCCAGGCAGTGGGGGTAAAATCCTCTTGCCTGATCCACCCCTGGCATGCATCTACTGATATAGCCTGGAGGAGGTGAAGAAGGTGAATGGACATAAGGTACTCTGTCGTACACTTTCCACCGCCATGCTGAAAAAAACTCCTCTATCTGGTTTAGAAAGGGAGAGTATGCAGGCAGAAAGATGTTAGAAAACCTTGGGTTATTGGTAAACGCGATGGAAGCTGACGTTATCCCAAACAACAATGTAGTGAGGCTGCTCTGGCTGTGCTGGTTCCCTGTAGTCCAGCTGGAACATATGTAGTCTTAGACCATCAAGAAAAGCAAGGAGAAGCGTAGTGTTCTAGGGTCCTAGAATAGCATGGCGGTGGAGTACCCCTCGTTGGCTGATGGCTGCGCACATAGTGACATTCCCTCCACGCTGACCAGGGACATTTACAACAGCCCGATGGCCAGTTATGTTCCTACCACTTCTCCTTCTTTTAGTCAGGATACAGTTTTGTTCCTCCTCCACCTCCACCTCCTCCCTGGTGTCCTAGACCCCTTTCTCCTCCTCCACCTCCTCCCTGGTGTCCTAGACCTCTTTCTCCTCCTCCTCTTCCTTCACCACGTCCTCCTCCTCCTCAACCTCCTCCTCCTCCTCGACCTCTTCCTTTGCATCTCTTTGGATCCATTGTCTCAAACCTGAATGAGCTGACTTTGGCCCTTTTATCTATCCATCAAAGTTTCTGATTGGTGTGTGATAAATTTTGACTCCTAGTGTTTCCACTTGGTTAATAGAGCTCAAGCTGTGCTGACTTAACATTATTGAATGCAGGTGCTTTCTAAATGACCACATGGTGTAAGCACTGAAAAATGTAGGGTTTTGCAGTAACAGTTCACCAAATCTGACTCATGTGTTAAAGCGGGGAAATAATATTTATAGTTCAGGGAAATGGGTGTACTTTTTGAAAAATAGCATTATGGTTTTGAAATTTTAGTTCAAAAGGTTGGTTATAGTGTTTTAGCAATCGAGAAAAACTGTAATCCCAGATCCAAAGATCAGACTGTGGTCAAAGAATGTAATGGGGTGTTCTTTGTCCTCTACCCCTGGGAAAAGCACAGCATTTTGATGTTTTGGATGCAACTGTTTGTAATCTGTCAGCACTGAACACATCCAACAAACCTCTGGTATGTAGTCAGCATATTATCCATCAACTGCATCAATCACTTCCAGTCCCCATTAAGTCCAAGTGATGGGACCCAGTAATGACAGAAACTATCTGGGGTGTTCCAACCCTCAGGTTTGGGAGCAAATGCATTTAGAAAAGTCAATGGTAGAAATGAATCATGACCTACCCGCCCATTTTATACGTAATATCTTTAGACAAGGGCCAGGAGTCAAATGGCAAGACCATGTCCAGTTTCAGAAAGTTTGGATCAGGTCCAGGCAAGGGACTATGACTCTACTTGGTTTACAGCTGCTTATACAAAAGCTTCCTTCCCAACCTTCAGCCTAATTTCTGTTTGGCATCAAGCAATTAGTGTCTCCTTTCCATTCTTCCTGCCCAACTGGGCTTGATTTGGTTGCTCCTCTCAGAGTTAGGCAGGCAGGAGTTAAATCCCAGCCTTATTGATTCTATCAGAATGCATAAAGGCTGAGTGCAAATGGAAGAGGGATAAGCTTCAAGTGTCATGAGATACTTAAATCCAGTCTGCTTAGATTACATAAAAATCAGCAAGATCTGAAAGAACAGAATACTTCCCATTACAAAAAATCACGAACCAAATATTCTGTTTGATGCATTGAATTGTATTCTAAATATTCTCTCTTCAGAAACTATGAAAGCTATTAAAACTGTTTGAACTTCTCTTTATAGGTTAGGGTTAGGGTTAGGGCAAGGATGAAAACATTAGAGTTAATATTATAGCCTCTGTTTTTGCTTTCCAGCCAGGTATTGCAGTCTTTGAGAAATCTTAACCTGTCTCTCTGTTATCTGACCTTGTTCCACTTCTGCTGTGGAGGTTATTCCATCCTGTTTTTGTAATCTTTGCAATAACTGGTTATGATGTTCTGTCTATTGTAGTCTCTGGCACAGTCACTGCATGTTTTAAGCAAATTGTGGCTCATCCTTTTTTTAAAGAAGCAAATGCTGGATGTGTGTTCTAAGTCATTTCCAACCTACTCAAATATTTTTGAGGTTTTATGGAAAGCTTTTCTACTTAAATAAAACCTATTAGACTTTCCTGTGAGGTTTCAGAGCTTTTCATGGTGCTGACTGCTCTCTGTAAAAGGTGATGTCTTACTGAATGTTGATTCTGGGGACTGTTTTGTCCCTGGTCTTGTTGATCATAATGTTCTCACTGAACACTGTGCTGTAGTAAAGGAGCTGGAATTTAATTGGTTCATTCCTTAAATTAAAAATAGAACATTCTCTGTTAATATTGGAAAACACTTTTCTTCATCCACTACTATGACATGTGGTGTTCCATTTTGGGGTCCATTTTTTGTCTTGTTTTTTGTGCTATCCTTAGGAAATGTCATATCCTTTGGAACTGGCATTACATTTTGTTTGATTGTTATGCAGTTGATTTACATCATTTCTTACCACACTTGAAATGGAAAAAGCCATTTTTGCCTTTATTGCAACCGGACTGTATTACTCTTTTGTGCTGCATCTTGGACTCATTGAATAGTCTTGTTTTTTAATTAAATTTTTTATATTGTAATATATAATTATAAATCATTTTAGTCATTGTACATTGTCAACGTGAATGTGATGCATTAGTGCTTCTTACAGCTCATAGCTTCATTCTCTGTTTATAACATTGCCTAAGCTTGTTGTAACTGTCCCGGCCTGTGGAAAGTCTAGCTGGATATAATGTGCTCCCGGAGAATTGTTCGAAACCCATGTCCATCCCAGCATATTCTGAGTGATGAATAGACAGTGATTGTTTTCATGGATGAATAGCATTTAATGAAAGTGACTTTCCTTTACAACACAAGTGGAAGACCAAGTAATACTATTAACTAGGGCTACAATTTGGCCATTCACCAAGTGAAGCAGCGGGTAGCCAGGAACAGTGTGTGGGGACCTTGCTCAAGGTACCTCGGAGGTGCTTAGCTGTCTTGGGAATCGAACCCACAACTTCCTGATCGCAGGGCGAATGCTAACATTGCTCACTCACAACAGAGAAGGCACCGTGATGCAATGTAGACTGGTTTCATTTAGCCTAATACAGCACAGTGAAGTACATTAGAATAACAATGAGCATGGAGAAAAAAAACTTCGGGCATTCGGTTTTTGTTTGTATTTTTACGGCATGCTTTAGTATTGATAACATAGCTTATGAAATAAATCAATTTGCTTCATGAAATTCAAAGTGGCTTTGAGTCATCATCAAAGAATCATGTTTCCATAAAAGGCAAGCAAGCCATACTGCAGGGAGAGGGTGCTGTGCAGGGCAGCAAATATAGCTACGATAACATTGATCTTCATCCGCTTATCTCGTTTACTGTCTGTTCTACCACCCTGGTGCAGATAAGTTCACACTAAAGCCCAACAACAGCAGCAGGTATCAGAAACAGTGGTGCTGTTGTCTCCCTAATGCACTTACAATAGAGTAAATCATAATGAAGGTAGTCGTGAGTGATAGGAAAGCACTGATTGTTCTTACAGTTGTATCTCCTAGTTTAATAAAAACAAGACCTGTCCTGTATGCTGTTCCTTGAGCCCAAAGGTAATTCAAGATTGAATGCATGTTGCTTTCTGGGCACGCAAGGTAAACTGTAGATTACCTCAGCTGTGCTGTCCACTATGGTCTACTTGTTTGGCAAATTTGAACTGAGCATTCTGGTGGCCTGCCAGAAGAGAAGTGCATTTGCAACACATCTCCTGTGTTTAAGACCATGCGTAGGAGAAGAGCACACTGTCTGTTCAACTCTTGCAAAGGGCAGGGGTTTAATTTGAAACGAGTGGTGAGCTGCTGGTGGTGCGGAGGGTTCCATGCATGTGTTTGATGTGCTGTGAAAGCCATCAAAGCCCCAGTGATTAAAACATGCCACCCCTCCGCAGCGCTCTGCCCTTCTCAGTACATTGGAAGAAGTCATTTGCCTGTTATTATATTTTTTCCTCCATTTGCAGGAGCCCAATGCTGTGTATATTCTGAAGACCTTACCACGTTTTCATCCAATCCAGGACGCTTACACTTGCAATGTTTCATTTGATGAAGCTGTTATTGTTCTTTCTAACGCTTCCGCTCCCGGCGCCGTTGGATCTGTCAGCTTTGATTTGGCTCTTGGTTTCTCATTCGAGCTTTAGGTTAGAGTACTGCTGCTGTATCGCAAATATTTTATTTATTCCGTTGAACAGTAGGAGACTTTTTTTAATGCTGTTGGAGAATCTCTAGATTATAATTACACCCTTGATGAGACTCAGTAGGAATTTTAATGTCTTTTTATGTCTCTTTTTGGCACTTTCTAATGGCATTTGTTGAATGGTTTAACCCCTCAAATGCACAGAACAAGCCTGGCATTACTAAACAACAAGCCTTTGAATATAATGACGCTAGGATTTTAGTGGATAAAAATATTTTTGTGGACTTGAAAGGCTGTCACGATATGTAATTTTGTTATTTGGGTTTTTAAAGATTTTATTTAGCTTTTTTTTTTTAAAAATAATTGAATGTTATGCATCAGTTTCAACATTCATCCAATATCTGCCTTAAGGTGGCACAGACTTGTAATTGAGGTTTAGGAATGCTATAAAATGCTACAAAAAATGAAGGAGAAATCCCAATATGGGCAGCTATTTCAGATAACACTAGAACTGGTATTCACAAAGCAGCTGTAGAGGTCTTAATAAGACTCCTAAACAACATCCACAAGTCTGCGTGATCTTAATGAAGAAGGAATGGATGTGATCTGAGTGATTTTAGAGAAGTTTTGTGGACGTATTTTTACAGAAATGATTTGGGCTACTGACGTCTAAAGTTTATCCAGACCAGCCTCATGGCTCCAGCACTAATCTAAAGAGGAAACATTTCATTACTGAACATGCCTACATCTGGAGAAGGTGGAATATTGTATAAATTAGATTTATCATTGAACCATTCCTGTAACTAATACAACCTCTGTCACCTGATTATGTGTATCTTTTGTGAACATGAAAGCAAGCCATTTTAATCCTCTGTTTCAAAGTCTAGACCATGACACTGCAGAGAAGCAGATTGTATCCTTGATTAATCTACCAGGTACTCTAGGACCTCTCCTTAACTCCTCTCAACTCTTGTAGCAATCTGTTCAGGTACAGAGCACCAGAAGAGGACAGGACATGTGCTCATCTGGTTTTGCCTACACACCTTATTCAAATTCTGCCATTGCCATTTGGATAAGCCAATAAGGGAAGCGCTGAGAGGACTTTGAGAAGGGAGTCTGAGAACAGAGATTTGCATGCTGTTTAGTTGCAGATTGAAAGTGCCCCTGCAGTTATTAACTATTGTAAGATTTTGTTCATTTTCAGAATCAGAAATATAGTAACGCTGTGCCAATTTCTGTATCTGAGCATTGACATGAGGGAAACTGGGAATGTATTGAACAGCACATATTACTAGTTTTTTCCTTGCTTCAATGATAATTACAGAATGATAAAATTCGATACATCCATCGTGTGTGTCAGGTATTTGTCCATAAAATGTGCCAGGTACATCCATAAGATTTACTGGTAAATATGTTCTACTTATACATAATACTTGGTGCATACTTCACAAGTCCAGAATATAAGTAGAGTGTGAGAAGTATATTTAAGTATCTAATGCTAAAGACATTACTCAGTAATGGTCAGTAGAACCAAACTAAATACATGTCTAGAAATAAAGAAGTGTAGGATACAGGTAGAAGAAACAAAGATGTACAGGTGAAAAACTTCACAGTGCCCACCTCTAGAAAGTTTTATCCTTTTACAAGATATTAATTCCATATTCATTTGTTTGTTTACTGATAAGACCTAGATAAAGTGGTATTAATAGGATTAAACACATTAATTATGTTGCAGCATCCCTCTTGCTTTCATTCTATGTGAGGACTGAAAAGATTCACTACTAACTACATACTGATAATGCCTAAATAGGTGAAATTTAGTTTAAATTGAGTTCAAACTATTGGGTGTTTATCACTGCTGATAAAAGCAGCTCAAACCATCAGAAGTGTGTTTGCTGCTTTTTGCTGGTTTAGGCCATTTAAGCCGGTCTACCTGGCCAGGTAACCTTGAAATGTGAAATATTAAATATGTCTAGATTTAGTGATTACATTTGCCAGTTTTAAAATGGAAATTCCACACCTTAGTAGATGTGTGCAACAGTGTTGAAAACCTGTGTGAAGATGTATCAGCAGATATCAGTCCAAAAATAGAGATTCAAAAAAGAAAGTTTGCATTCAGAAACTAGAAGTACCAACATGGTGGGAATGGTTTTTTACTTTGAATTCACCCCTTTGAATGCTGCCTTCCAGCATCTCCCCACGTCATCAACAGAGCACATTAACAAGCATCATTTACATTCACAGCCTGCTCCTGCCATGTCTGGAACCTGGAGGTCTAGAGCTAATGCTTTCCTCTTTATGCTCTTGGCCAACTAACCTTACCTTGTTTTATTTATTATTGTTTTTGTTTAACTTGCTTTTTAATATAAGAGCAGCACTGTTACAATGAGTACTGTTCAGTCAACAAAGGAACACATCTCTCTTACCTAGTACTGAAATACTCAGTACCAAAAACTGTATTATCAAATAGCTGTAATCACTCTTCAGCTGAATGTACTCTGGTGCAGTTTCCGAAAAAAGGTCAAATGTGAACAGTGGGAAATATTCCCTGCCATCCCAGGAGACACAGAGAGGTAGAATTTATAACCTTGCTGGGTTATTTTTAGGCTAATAGGTCTTTTTTAAATAGCTTCCTTTATCTCACCAAAGAGACAGCCCCAGGAAGGAGAGAAAATATTCCCCTATTTTTGGGGACAGATCTAATAGGTTTGTGTAAATATAATCTACTGTGTAAAGCAAAGTAGTGTTTAACGGGTTTGTTTTTGTGTCTTGTGACATCCTAATGCTAAATATCATAATGAATATTCTGTAGCTCCGGGTGTGAGGGAAATACTATGATTGTAAATGCAGCATTTTTTTCTAGACCACTTGAATTATGAGTATTTGAGGCTCCAGCTATATACAGATCACTGCTCAACCGGAGAAGTGTGGTAAATCATTCTAAAAAGCAAATCATGCACAACTTCAGATATAGGTTTCATAGAGAAAACGGGACACTTATAATATAGTTCTTAATAGAATAATTGTAATAAATGAATGAAAATTGATATTTATCACATATACAACAATGTTGTTCAGATTTCTTGAAACACTGAGCAAATCTGTAGTGTGTAATGTTTAAATCCAGTTTACTTTTACATTTCTTTTGTAAACACATAGAGAGAAAACAAAGTGTTGCATGACAAACATTTCATGGCAAGTGACATAGACTTACATAAATATGAAAAAAGAATAATTTCCATTAGCATTGGCAGTAATTAGACTGAGATTAAATGAACTCCGTAAAAGGGTTCTAGAGCAGGTTTTCTGACAGAAGAATAAGCCTTTAATGTTTCTGTAGTTCTATGTCAGTTGTTATGAAAGATTTGCATGAATCTTCCTGAGTACTTTTTCATATACTATACTGATCCCAGAGGAACTTACTGGAGTCCTCTGCTTTTAACCTATTCACCGGAGAGAACAATTGGGCTGCCGACATTCCGGCCTGGGAAGCAGTGTGTGTGGGGGTGGCACCAAGAGAACTTCAGTAGTGCCACTAGCAGTCCTGGGATTCAAACCCACAACCTTCTGATTGCAGGGACAACTCCCTAACCTTCAGGCTGCCAGCAGTCCTTTCAGGTAAGATTTACTGAAAATAGTCCTGATAAGCCCCTTTAATTTGTTGTTCATGCCAGAGAGACAGTTTTTATGATTCTAATCTCCAACTGTCCTAATTGGTTCTCCGTTTACAGATGAGATGCCCGTGTCCTACCCGCCTGTTATAAAGCAAACTTTGGAAGGTTCAGAGTTTTTGGTATTGAAGGTCCTCCTCAAGATTTCCACAAGAATCTCTGTTTTGTTCAGTCAAGTATGAATTTGTTCTCTCTTTTATTGGTGCTCTGTCTTGTGAAATATTTTATTATAGACATTTTTAGCCTGCATCGCTTTCCCACATCACCCAAGCATAACAAGGAAGAACATCTTCTGTTCATATAATTTAAAGTGAACCTCACTGTCAGGCAGTGGGGAAAGGCTTGCCGGTGGATGGTGAAAGTCGATGCCTTTGTACTGCACTCTACTGATTAAGGCAGGCATTTGTTCCATGGGGACTGTAAAATGAGCATAATAGGAAGGGGGGGAAAATGAACTCATCAGCACTTTGTAGTAAAGTTTCATAACACTGTTTATTCTAATCTTCAAGGTAGTTTAAATTATCCTGTCGAGAGAGGACGTTTTCTTCACGCTGTGTCCGAAAGGCATCGCTTTGTGGGGTCTCTGGAGACTCACAGCATGTGAACTGTGCTCACTTTTACATAAAGCACCACTGAAACTCTTTTAGTCTGTTAAATATGTTCCCCACTGCTTTATCACCTTTCAAAAGGGTCACAGAGAGCTAATAAAAAATGGCTATGACCATTTACAGATGATGTATGGATAAGACTTTCACTTTCTTTTCATTTCCACTTTTCATTCTTTGTGTCACTCTGTAACACACAGCCTGTAATGTCTCTGGAACCAAAAAGAGACCTGACACTTTATTTACACACTCTGGTTCCTTTAGTAACATCTGACTTAAACAACCAGTGTCAGCTGTCCTTTGTTTTACATTTTTAGTCGACTTATGTAACAGCTTTTTTACATCAAGCTGCTATATATCATTAAAGCTGCAGGCAACAAGTCTGGCCCCTATCATTCTGGTTTAACTCAAACACAAATATGGTACAATTTGTACTATATTAGAACATCCCCCCTGCTGTAACCCTGCTACAGTGTGGCCCAGCTTGGGTAAAATAAGAGTGTTCTTAAGATGCAGCTGTGTGTTAAATAGAGTTCTGCATGCCAGCATTGCAGACTTCTGTATTATTGGATTAAACCTAGAGATCTAATACCAAATATCAGTAGGCTTATATCAGCAGAAAGTGTCAGAATAGATATATTGTCATATGTAATGCCCCAATATTAGCGATGTGTGTTTGCAGAGAAGCTTGAGCCTAACAGCCCACTTTAGAAGTTCATGAAAGTGAAGTGTTTGTTTTAAAGATTAACAGTTTTAACAGAAGAAATGTTAAGTACATGTTTTCACCAGTATTTGAAAAAAAGTATTATGCTGTTTCTGATTAAAACTCGACTATCATCACTGATGGAACAAAACGTCTCCAAAAAGTTACTGTAAAATTACTGTAATTTTTTTTTCAAAATTGAAAAAACTAACTTTCACTTTCTCAGCTTCAAGTGAGTTTTAATTGAAGTCATGTTGGACCATTTCTACTGGTGCATTCATTCATGAATTTTGAAGTTCACAGTGCGAAAAGCTGATTTCACTTCTAAATTATGTACTCAACAAAAGGTTTGTTCTGAAGCCAATGCCATGCTTTTGAATACTATATAATTCATAATGGTAAATTCTAACTTGCTGGAAGTGAATAATATAATGTTGTCTATGTGGACTAATAAGATTAAAATCACCTGCCTAATGTTGTGTTGGTCCCTCATGTACAACCAAAAAAGCTTGGACTCCACAAGACCGCTGAAGGCACAAAGAGTTCTGTAAGTTGAAGTGGAACCTCAACAGATCTGACCATTTTGTCCAGCACATCCCATTGATCCTCGATCGAATTGAGATCTGGGGAATTTCAGCACCCTGAACTGTCTTTGAATTGTGGCAGGGCACATTATCCTGCTGAAATAGGTTACTGTACTTGGTCGGCAACAATGTTTAAGTAGATAGTACATGCCAAAGTAACATTCTTATGAGTTCCAGGACCCAAGGTTTCCCAGTAGAACATTGTCCAGAGAATCACACTGTCTCTGTCCACTTGTTTCAGAAGACAAGGCCACTTTCTTCAAGTCCTCCCTGGGTTAATTTTGATGCTCACATGCCGACTGAAGGCAGTAGAAGACGATCTGTTTGTACGCAGCCCCATACACAGCAAGCTGCAATGCAGTGTGTGTTCTGACACCTTTCTATAATAGCCAGCTTTAACTTTCAGTTATCTTCTGTGGGATTGGACGAGACGGGCTAGTCTTCACTACCTGCCTGTGTGAGGAAGTTTTTGGTGCCCATGACCCTGTTGCAGGTTCATCAGTTGTCCTTACTTGGACCACTGTTGGTAGGTACTGACCACTGCATACCAGGAACACTCCACAAATCCTGCCGTTTTGAAAATGCTCTGCCCTGGTTGTCCATCACATTTTATGCCTTATCAAAGCTGTTCAGATCCTTACACTTTTTACTGCTTATGATCCAAGCTACCCTGGCTCATCTGTAAAGTACGTGCACGTTTGAATGTGGAACTGACCCACTTGGCTCTGTTTGGTTTATGTGACTGCAAATGGCAGCAGCAGGGTGACTCTTAAATTTACAAAAGCATCTTAAAAATGTAGATGCAGCCAAATTGTAAATAAAGTTATACTTAGAAATAGCAACTGAAGCGGCAGGAATATGAAATTTTAATATCATGACATTTTTTAACCCTTTAAAGCCGCACGTATCATATTTGATACATGAGTTTCTAAGACATACACCGAATTAGTGAGAGCAATACTTTCATTGAAAACCTGTTGTATCTATTTTTATACATGTATTCTGCCATCTTGTGGACT